>APFE030058584.1:27730-62308 GCA_000404065.3 Pinus taeda
TATTATTATATTATTATTTTTATTATTTATTATTTATTATTAAAGGGAGGGATATTACAAACACATCCGCTCATTCATCTTTCATCTGGACCCATACTTGATGCCTATGCACCTGTCCTTCGACCTTGCTTGCCTTCTCTCGGTCTTCACCTGCAGAGATAACCAACATCAGTCATACTCATATAAATATGATAGAAATTCTTGAAAACACCAATCTTGCCTTCATGAAGCGTTTATAACATCAGAAGGAATAAATGTGAAAGAATTGGCTCTTTTTTTTTTAAATTCATGCATCGATTAAGTATCGCAAGAAAAAACTCGGTTTACCTTGCAAATCACCGTAAAGCACAGAACCGAATGGTATTTCGGAAGGGGTCATATGTGGTAACTGGTATTGCGAGGACGACCCCGATTCCATTCTTCAAATGACGTGTAGTAGCTAGGAGGAAACAGGATACCGCTTTTTGGTCGAGTATTCCTCGAGCAACTTGTTCACCCAAAATCTGCGTGGACCATTGGATCCACGAGGGGTAGAACAATGGTGGAGGATTGGGGTAGGCAGACCCGAAATATATGTATTTGGTACTTAATAGTCCTGGCGGGTCCGCAATGCATGATTTCCATTTGAAAGTCCCAACTTCAATGTTTTTCGAAAACATAAGAATATATGGGAAAACCCCGTGTCTGGCCATAAGGCTAGACCTAAAATATTATATGCCTTGGTCAATAATCATCGTAGGGTCCGGGGGATAGCGGTGTGCCTTATATATAGGCCCCGGACCATCTCAATGGTGATAAGCGATGGGGCTCCAGACCCGAAACATATATATCATGGTTAATAAAACCATCAGGTCCTATAGATAGTGGTGTGCTGTATATATATAAGCCTTGATCCTCCCGATAACGATAAGCGATGGGGCTCTGGACCCGAAAGATATACATCGTGGTTAATAAAACCATCAGGTTCGGTAGATAGTGGCGCGCTATCTATATATATATATATATAATATATATAATATATATATAATATATATATATATAAGCCCTATACCTCCCGATAGCGATAAGCGATTTAGCTCCAGACCCAATATATATGTGTAATATGATTGATAATGCCGTCGGGTCCAAAAGACAGTGGAGCACCTTATATAAATGCTCGGGACCCCGCCAATAGAGATATGTGATGGGGCTCCAGACCCAAAATATATGCATTTTGGTTAATAAAACTGTCGGGTCTGGAAGCCATGTATGTGTTGTGTTTTAATGTTGATTGCGGTAGGCGAAAAGGGGTGATTTATGCATATTGATGAAGGATTTTCATTGTAAAGAGTTATAATGGGAATGAGGTGTGATAGAAGGTTTTTGGAGGGTTAGGAAGGGTTACGATGGAGGAAATGAATGGAGGGTTTAACCATTAGGAATTGAAGGTTTGACTTAGTAACGAGTTAAAGTATCTAGGCTAAAACAGATCATTCAGAGAGGTGAGAGATCAACTTTAGGGGACCCATTCAAAATTGCTGCCAAGGCAAGTTTTGATAGGGTGGTGGTTGTGGCCACAACAAATGGTGAACCGCTAGGCGAACTGGTTATCTCTGTTTCCAAATAAACATTGGATCAATAGAACGTCAAGGTTGTTGAGATAAACTTGCAATGCAAACTGTATAGATGCACAAGCATGGGTTCCACTTAACATTGATTGCTTCAGGTGGGATAGAGACAAATAGCTTCTACTTACTGATAGGGTTTTGACAAGCATTCTCCAATGGTAGTGCCATGGGATATATTGACCTTCCTTTACCTGTTTCCCACTTTCAAAAATCCTTTTGGGGTCATCAATGGTCTGTCAATACCTGTTTTGGTGTGTACCTCAGCTCTTTATTGCTCATCAAACTTGATGTAGATATGCTTATCTGCACTTTATATAAGAAATTCAGTGCTATATTTTCACATGATTGAATGGGGTGCAGCCATGGATCTCGCCATATTTTTAAACCGCTTAAGCAAGGTTGGGTTTGCGTGTCAACCGGTACTCTGAGCCTAGCAACAATCCTTACTCTAACCGGCTTGCCAAATAACTTATCCTTCCAGATTGGCACAAGGACTTGACATTTCCTTTTCTTTTAAATAAGTCCTTCTAGTTTCAGGCACAAGGACTAGAGCACGATTAGATTTGCCACAGGGTGTATGACAGTGAGCTTAGCCCATGAAAGGAGGTTTAAATGTAGATAATAGGTATTGGACAATTTAGTGTAGTGAATGGGACTAATTGATAATGATTGTAAACCTTACAGGCAACTATAGGCTAGGTTTGAGTGGGATTTATTTAAAATGCAACGTTCCTCCATTCCAGTCTAGTTGTAGTTACACATTTTTTGTTTTATAAAGATGCCCCCACATGCTCCAAATATCCAAATTATCAATAGATCTCACCTAGTTCCCAACAGATGCCAATGAGTGGCTTTGGTTTGAATTCCACCGCTTATTTACAAGTTCTCATGGTCTCATTGAAAATTTGTTTTATTTGCAAGGTAATGATGGATTTAGAATCAACAGACTCACTAGCAGGTTAATGAGGAAAGTAATGGCTGATGGTGGTGAATGAGTGCAATTTGAAAAGGCAAAAGCGAGACTGGAGGACAAAAATCGGTTGGTTGAAAACCACTGTAATTCAAAACAGAAGGAAAATGAACTTTGCAGAAAACGAGAAGGAAAAGGTGGAAATGTGACTAAGCTAACAACAAAATAAAATAAATCCTAACCTTCTCAGGAGGTAACCACCATGTGGTGGCTACTGGAAGTATCTTTTGAGATGTTGGCCATTAACAGGTAGTTTTCCAATTTCTCCCTATAAAGTTTTCAATCTGTAAGTTCCCTGACAAATTTTTTCCACAACTTGGAATGGGCCCAACCATAAGTGTTGGAATTTTGTGTGTTTACCTTTTGGCTCACTTAGATTGTCCCATTTCAGGACTGGCTCCCCTAATTGGAAATCTTTATCTCTTGCCAGATGATGATCAAACGATCTTTTCACGATCATTTGGTGATTTTTGAATTTATTTCTAGCTTTATCTCTCAATTCCTCCAACCTCATCAGTTGGTTGATCCTCTCTTGAAGCAAGGCTGAAGGGGTTCCTCTTGAAGCTTGGGAGATCTGTAGAGAGGGGAGGGTAACATTGGGAGGCAGGATGACTTCCTGCCCATAGACAAGGAAGTATGGGGAGTTTCCTAAGGCCACTTTTGGGGTGACCCTATTGGCCCAAAGGGCATTTGTCAGAGTGTTGTGCCAGTTCCTCTGGTTGTTAGCGACGGACTTACGGATTATGTGTATGAGGTTCTTGTTTGAAGACTCTACAACTCCATTTCAATGGGGGTAATAGTTCGATGCATACCTTATGTGAATTGATTTATCAATAGCGAATTCTGTCAATTTCAGTGATGAAAAGTAAGAAGCATTATCAAATATGAGAGCGTCAGGGATGCCATTCCTGTTGATGATGAATTTCTCAATAAATGATATTACCTAATCTTCGTTTAGCTTTCGAAGCGGGATGACTTCGGTCCATCTGGTGAAGTAATCGATCACTGTGAGTATATTCTTATGCTGTTGTGAAGAGTTTGGAGTGATCTCGCCTATGACGTCTAGGTCCCATTGATGGAATGGGTGATAAATCATAATAGGTTTGAGGGGAACAACTGGCTTTCTTTCCCGTCTTGCGGCGATTTGGCACATCTTGCATTTGCGAGCATAGGCATGCAAATCTCTGAACAATGTGGGCCAATAATATCCAGCTCTTAATATTTTGTGAGTAGTGGTCTCTCCACCATAGTGACCACTTGCTGGGTCGTCATACACTTCTTTCAAGACATGATCAACATCACCCTTCTCCAAAAAACTCAGCCAGATTCCATCATAATTATTTATGTATAATGTGTTATTGGCCAAATGATACTGATTAGATTTCAATCTGAGCGCTCTCCATTGTGATGCATCCATGTGTTTAGGACATGAACCCCGTGTGAGATAGAAGCGGATGTCGTAATACCATGACTCAGGATACAAAAGGTCCTCCGACATTTCGCGCTCACACATCAGTGCTTCATTAATCCATAGGGGCTCCTCCCCGAATTCCGCTTGTGCATTCTGCATGCTCTACGCTTCTGGTTCTTCGGACGCCCCTACTTTCTCTGCCAAGGCTTCTACTGCTAGCCTACACAATCCCTGCCCTCGAACTATCTTTGCTAGCTTAATCTCGAGGTCAAATTCTTGAAGTGCAGTGATCCAATTTCCTCTTCGTTCACCCATCTCTTTCTGCACGAAGAGGGATCTTACAACAGGATGGGGAACGACACTTTAGTCCTGGCCTTTAATAAATAAGGGCGGAAATGTTTTATGGACTTAAAAACCGCAAAGCCTTGTTTCTCCACGTCTGAGTAGTTCAAATCTGCTCCTTGGAGATTAGAGATCATATAAGAAATAGGGACTTCATTGCCATCATCATTTTTTTGAGTGAGAATTGCGGCATATGAAAGATCAGAAGCAAAAGTGTACAAGAAGAATTCCTTGCTGAAATTGGGGCTGACCAATGCAGGAGCTTTTGCGATGGCTTCCTTGATTCACTGAAACGTTTTCTTAGCTTCATCGATCCACTTGTACACAACATCCTTTTTCATCATTAGCCACATAGGACACACTATTTCTGCAAAACTTGAAACAAATTTCCTAACGAAATTGATTTTCCCAAAGAAAGATTGCATTTCCTTTTTATTTGCAGGGGGTTGTATTCTCATGATAATATCTACTCTTTCAGGATCAATAACAATCCCTTATTTAGAGAGGATATAACCCAGTAGTTTCCCTTCTGTGACTGCAAATACGCTCTTCTTGGGATTCAACAATAATCCATACCTTCAACATCTTTTGAAAATCCGTTTCAGGTGATAAATATGATCCCTTCTATGATGTGAATACACAGTGATGTCATCCATGTAAACCACTACTGATCTAATAATCAACCCTTGGAAAGCTATGTCCATGGCTCTCTGGAACGTGGCGCCCGCATTAATAAATCCGAAAGGAATTTTGCGATATGCGTAAGTGCCCCATTTAGTGTTGAAGGTTGTCTTCAGCTGATCCTCATTAGATACCAACACTTGATTATATCCTGAAAACCCATCTAATAGGGACAACATTTCAGACTTAGAAACACATTGAAGAATGTGTTCCATAGAAGGGACAGGGTAGTTATCCTTTTGTGATGCTTTGTTAAGGTTTCTGAAATCGATAAGTAGCCTGATGTCTCCATTTTTCTTTCTCATTGGTACGAGATTGGCTACCCATCGCATGTGTTTGAACGGAAAGATGATTTTAGCATCCAACATTTTGTTTAATTCTTTCTTCACCATCAGTTCTAGGCTTGGATGCATCTTGCAAATCTTTTGTTGGTAGGGATTAGCCTCCTTTTCCAAAGGAATTACATGCTGCATAACGATGGTATCAAAGGTTTTTAGGTCTCCATATGTCCATTCAAAGACGTCCTTGTATTCTTTAAATAGCTTGAGAAATGCAACCTTTTCTAGTGGAGAGAACCCCAAGCCCAAATTAATAGTTTTTGGGTCTTCTTTGGTTCCAAGGTTGACCGATTCATACTTCATGGATGAGCTATGCGTTTTGCAATTAGTTGGCTTTTTGAATTTATCATACATGTCATACAAGTGCTCCATCTTGACAACTGACTTGGGAATTGTATTGAATTGATCCTTTTCCTCATCTTCCTTCTCGTTCATAAGCCTGTCATGCATTTTTTCATAGATGACTACATTCTTCAATGCCTTCTCGCAGTGAAAGAACTCTAGGATTTGCTCATCATCTTCGAATACCTGCCATTTTGAGATGTTATTAGGCATGGATGGTCTGAAAATCAATTCAACATAACATTTATTCTTCTTTAATCTAAAATCCGACAGAAGTTTTGTGGCCATACTAGCCATCAGATCAGCATCTTGGTTCTACCCTTGAGGTATGTATGTGATATTAAAAGAATAAAAAATGTCAATTAAGTTCCATACCTCATGTTGGTATCTTACCAAATGTGGTGAATTGCAGTGTATCCTCTTCCTTACTTGGTCCACAATTATTTTCGAGTCACCAAAAACTTTAAGATTTTTTGCCTTCATATCAATTGCTTTCTTCAGGCCCTACAACAAGCCTTCATATTCTGTCGTGTTGTTGGTGCACGTGAATTCCAACCGGCTGGCCATCAGATGTTGGTTCCCTTGTGGATCAACGAGAACGCTCCCAGCACCTGCACCTTCAAGGCAGTTAGAGCCATCAAAATAGAGTGTCCAAAATATAGAGTCTAGTGTTAGATCAATTGAGTTGCTTCCTGCAAAAATAGTTCTATCATCTACTATATTACAAGGTGGTTCATTAGTGGGATTGCAGGGGCGAGCTTCCAACTATGTGTTTATTGCAGTTCGTTCACTTGTTTCTGCATGGAATTCTCCAAAACAGGTTTCTGTGGCACAAACATTGAAACTATAATTCTCAAGGATAGAGTCGTTAAACATTACAGGTTCATTGGGACTATTTAGCTCTATCACCACATACTTCATGTATCTTTCACGATCAACTCTTAGCATATCACCCTTTCCCTTCTAAGGCAGCAAGAGATGGGACCAATCAATTGAGAAGTATCCATTTAGTTTCGCTGATCAGTCCCTACTAAGCAACATTCCGTAGGCCTCGGGTATGTCGACTATAACTATATCAATGACTTGTGTGTATTGTGGTTTAGCAGTCATCTGAATCAATAAATCTTTCAATTCCCCAATTACCTTCACATTTGTCCTCTCTAATTGCATGATTCGAGTTCCAGTTTTCTCAGGTATCGCATGAAGTCTCTTAGCAACAACGTAAGGCATCACAGTGGACGAGGCACCTAAGTCTACCAAGCAATTATGTACGTTCATGTTGAAGATTTCAAATGTGATAAGGAAAGGGGGAGTCATGGATTTTGATTTCCTTCCTATCATGGCTGCACTGACATATTGGGGGTTTCGATTCAATTTTGATAGGATGGCTTCCATGGATGCTGGATTTTGGGTTGTACTGAGAGTACTAACAGGTCTGGAGACCAACTTCTTAGTTTGGCTGCTTAGGATGGTGGGAACTTTGCAGTTCCGCTCATTCATAGCTTTCAGGAGCAGATCTCTTTGCTGTGTTAATTTGAGCAAGTCAAAGTATGTGATATTAGCCCTAGATTTCTTAAGATCATCCACAATATTGTAATCAATTTTATAAATAGGATAGTGCAGAGTAAACATAATGGTTTTTCCATTCTTAGGTGGGAATTTACCATTGTGAGTCACCTTCGTTGCATTTGGAGATGAATTTTCTTTCTCAGGATAGTTCATGGCTGGTGTACTATTAGGACCGCCACTAGGTTTATTCCCCTCAACAGGAACTTTGGGAGCGGATGCCTTCATAGGGTGAACATCTTTCCTGGTCTGGTCTATAGGCTTCATCGCACCCGCAAGTGGCCCCTTACTTCGTGTATGGATTTCATTAGTGTGGATTTTTTCCATACTGTCTCCTTGGTCATCATCATTCTCGTTTGTATAGAAATCCCACAATACATTGATTTGAGATTCTTCTTCAAAGGGCTCTTCTACCTGGTATTCTTCCTCATCTTCTTGTTCTAGCTCTAGCTCCACTATAGGTTCTTCTTGGTTAAGGAGCGATCCAATAAGAGCCAACTCTTCTGTATTTAAATTCCCTTCATTGGCTGGAGCAGGCAGTGCAAGTGGACCATGACCACCTTCTATCTTCTTACAATAGAAAGGTTTGAAAGGTTTTTTTTTGTTATATTCTCCTCCACTCCCGCTTGTACTCTCTCCCAAGTTCCTTTTCATATTGATGACTATGTTTGTCAACTTCTTAATGATTCAGTGCAAACCTTCCACATCTGTGGTGTCCCTTTCTTTGCCCTCAACCACTTTGTTATCACTCCCACTATTTTTCTGGGATGACTGAGAGGTTTTCTTTTCTCCGGTTGTATGATGGCATGCTGTGAGACTCAACATTTCATTCTCGAATTTTACTGCTTCATCGATAACACCCTGTAAGGTTTGTGCGTTACTCCTTTTGACCCACATCGCAGTAGGGACAGGGAGAGCAGTTATGTAGAATTCCATGAGCACCTCCTCAGTAGGTCTAGCATTATCTGGGATTCTGTTGAACAAGGTTTTGAACCGAATGTTAAAATCCTTGACCTTTTCTTTGGTTTCCATTTTCAAACAGGATAGTTCTAGAACTAAGGCCACATGGATTTTGTCATCGCCATACTTGTCTAAAAAGGCCTGTTGAAAGGCAGCCCACGAAGTGATTGATCCTATTCTCAAGCTAAAGTACCATGTGGAAGCTGCACCAATCAGGGTAAAAGGGAATATGCGACAAACTATATCTTCATCAGCTACCCCAGCATGCGCACGGCCAGGAAGAAAGAATGAATATGCTTTTTAGCGGCGTCTTCCCACTCAGGGTCGAATTTAGGCAGTACTCTTTCTGCATTCTTGGGTAAGGGATGCTACTGCTTAGGTACCACTACAACGTCCTGAGCGAGCCAGGGAGGAAGTGCTCCGAGAGGAGGTGGGAGTTGGTTCCCACCTGGTTGAGGAATATTACCCATATCGAGGATAGGGATGTTTTGGTTGAAGGTTTCTTCAAGGCTTTATTTATTAAGACTTCCCAGGGATTACCTTTAGAGAGTGGATCTTTAGGAATTTCTTCCCAGGGAGTGTTAATACTTTGCAAGGATTCAAGCAAAATATCTTCAAGAGACGGGGCTGTAGATGTCTCTTCGTTTATGGAACAGATCCTTGGCTTTCTTTTAGTTGTCGGGGGTAAAGAGTGAAAGATGGGGAGCTGAGAGAGGGAACAAGCATAAGCCCGAGTAAGTGTTTTGACTAGTTGTTCTTGAGTGATAGGATACTACCATAGTGTCTCTTCTTCGAAATGAGGCTTTTCTGAATGAGAGGAAAGGTCTTTTTGACCTTCACGATCCATGCATTAATATTTTCGAGTCCATGCGCGACATTTATAGATGAAATCATAAAAAGTTGTGGACAATGGTTCAGGCCCTCCTTCTAGCGCCAATTTGTTGACATGGTGAATTTTCGCTATACCAACAAGGGGAACTAACCTGATCACAGACCCCAATTAGGCCTTCTTTCATTTGGAATGGCTAGTTCCAACGGGTTTTAAGGGACCTCGTAAACTGTTAAATGCGTTGAAAGATTGCTTATGGGAAGAAGACTTCAATTAAATCAACAAAATAAAACAGCTAACCTCTATGTATTGAATCCTATCTATACTTCTTCTAACTACTCTAGTCTATGTCCTAACTATCCTAATCTATCCTGCAAGAGCATGAAAAAAGAGAGGTTAAACATCATATATGAATTCCCAGTCTAAATGAATCAATCACTATTTCACATAAGAACAAGGCTGCTTCAATTCTTAATTATAATCCAATCATTCATATAGGAATACACATTCCCTTTTATAGAAGTGAAGTCTGCAATTGATGTCTAACATAGTTTCAAATTAGGGGCTGCTTATGAATTAACTATGATGAAGAATTACATTCAAACAACCAAGGCTAATTATAAGTTGTATCATTATCAATATGCACAAAAACAAACACATTTGTATTTATGACAGCGACAACACCTTGTCTCAAAACACATAAAAGCAAAGGATCTTAAAACTGAAACAAAAGGCTCCTCATTGAACCAAGCAGTCTCCTTTATTCATAATAAATCAAAGTTGTTTTCTCCATACAAAAATAACTTCTCTCCTATCTGGAAGTAATATTTATGCCTCAGGCCCCAACCCTTCATCTTCCCTTGTTCTTTTCAATATTCCAATCTGAATAAATAGATGTAGAGCCATCGATGTCACTGCTCACACGTAGAAGGTGTTTCCTGTCACTGGAGTGCTTCATTTCCTGGTGAAATGAATAGATGTTGATTAGAGGATGATGACTGTGTGTCATCTCTTCATGATGAGATCTGGGCCAGTTTCGCTTTAGGAATACACAAGCAATGCGTGGAACTCGACTGACAACCCCTAAGGCTGCTTCTATGAATGGAACACATCCACTCATACATCTTTCATCTGGAGCCATACTTGATGCCTATGCACCTGTCGTTCGACCTTGCTTGCCTTCTCTCGGTCTTCGCCTGCAGAGATAACCGACATCAGTCATACTCATATAAATATGATAAAAATGCTTAAAAACACCAATCATGCCTTCATGAAGCGTTTATAACATTAGAAGGAATAAATGTGAAAGAATTAGCTCCTTTTTTTTTAAATTCATGCATCAATTAAGTCCCGCAAGAAGAAACTCAATTTACATCACCTTAAAACACAGAACCAGATGGTGTTGCAGAAGGGGTCATAAGTAGTAATGGTATTGCGAGGACAGCCCTGATTCCATTCTTCAAACAACGCATAGCATCTAGGAGGAAAGAGGATACCGCTTTTCGGGCGGGTATTCCTCGAGTAACTTGTTCACCCAAAATCTATGTGGACCATTGGATCCACGAGGGGTAGAGCAATGGTGGAGGATCGGGGTAGGCGGACCCGAAATATGTATATGGCACTTAATAGTCCTGGTGGGTCCGTAATGCATGATTTCCCTTTGAAAATCCCCAACTTCAGTGTTTTTCAAAAACACAAGAATATATGGGAAAATCCCATGTCTGACCATAAGGCCGGACCTGAAATATTATATGCCCTGGTCAATAATAATCGTTGGGTCCGAGTGATAGCGGTGTGCCTTATATATAGGCCCTGGACCCTCTCGATAGCAATAAGCGATGGGGCTTCAGACCTGAAACATATATACGTGGTTAATAAAACCATCGGGTCCAGTAGATAGTGGCGTGCTATATATATAAGCCTTGATCCTCCCAATAATGATAAGCGATGCAACTCCAGATCTGAAACATATACATCGTGGTTAATAAAACCATTGAGTCCGGTAGATTGTGGCGCGCTGTATATATCTATATATATATATATATAATATATATATATAATATATATATATAATATATATATATATATATATATATATATATATAATATATATATATATATATTATATAGATATAAAGCCCTGGACCTCTTGATAACAATAAGCGATTGAACTCCGGACTCGATATATATGTGTAATATGATTGATAATGTCGTCGGGTCCAGAAGATAGTGGAGCGAATTATATAAAAGCCCGAGACACCGCCGATGGCGATATGTGATGGGGCTCCCGACCTGAAATATATGCATTTTGGTTAATAAAACCGTCGGGTCCGGAAGCCATGTATGTGTTGTGTTTTAATGTTGATTGCGGTAGGCGAAAAGGGGTGATTTATGCATATTGACAAAGGATTTTCATTATAAAGAGTTATAATGGGAACGAGGTGCGATAGAAGGTTTTTGGAGGGTTAGGAAGGGTTACGATGGAGGAAATGAATGGAGGGTTTAACCATTAGGAATTGAAGGTTTGAATCGGTAACGTGTTAAAGTCTCTAGGCTAAAACAGATCATTTGGAGAGGTGAGAGATCAACTTTAGGGGACCCATTTAAAATTGCTTCCAAGGCAAGTTTTGATAGGGTGGTGGTTGTGGCCACAACAAATACCTGGGGAACTACTGGCAAGGATTGCACAATTTTCACTAGGACGCCAAGCGACTAACTGCCGGAACTATGCAAAAGGTAGTCCAGACTATCGAGAGGCTAGTTGACTGCTGGAATTACACAATGCGCAATCCAACTGGCCTGCTCGGTGTTGAGATTGCACAATGTGTATTTTTTGCAGGCAAGTGATGTAGGCCCAGGGACTGCATTGCGTAATTTTTTGGGCAAACAGTCGCTGCCTCTCAGAATTGTGAAAAGCAAGAGTGGAGGGAACTGAATGGCCATATTGGTGCATTTTCTGGGAGGAAGGCAGAGCCTTCCTTCTTAGAATCACACAATGCTATTCGGGCAGGGCAGATTTCGGGCCAAGGTTGCCCAAACTCACCGATGGGCAACTGAAAGCATATGAAGATGTGAATGTATGGCGATATTGAGTGTAAGCAGGAGTGAATGATCATGCATGAAAATAATGAATGCAAGATTTAGAAAATGAAACACCATACATGTGTGTGAAACGAGCCGTCGAATTGATGACCATTCGTGCAAAACAATGTCATGCATGTGAAAACAGTGAGATTCTAATGCTAACAAAAGCTGAAACGATGCTTGTATAGGCTAACTTTCATGGAAACGACAACAAGCATTCATAGAAATTAAGCAAACAATGCTCACACAAGCCAAAACACAAAAAGCGACAGAAATGCTGCAAAAGATAAGTAAAGCGGACTTGGAAATAACTGAGTTGGATGTGCTGAAGACTCCTAGATGTACTGTGGGATGTCAGAGCTCCAAGATCGATGTGAAGAATGAGCTCTGAAGTGTCAAATATATAAGTTTGAGGCTCATGATGCGCATGCCACAAATTTAGGAAAAAACGACACTTGGAGGAAAGTTTCTAAAACAATCTTTGCATGTAACCTCCAATTGCTAAAAATAGATCCCTAAAATCCAGGGATGCTTTTTACATGTAGCTTTTTGCTATTTTGGGAAAAAGCAACCCATGCGTGCAAGTCAAGTTTTCTCGATCCTAGAGGGAACCAGTCAACCTGAAGGCACATGCAACAACCTGCTTGACTAAGAGGGATTTTTGCACAATTTCTAGGAGGAGCTGGGCTGGCTGTCCAGAGGGATTGCACAATTTCTAGGAGGAGCAGTTGACTGTTGCCCATAATT
The DNA here is from genome assembly GCA_000404065.3 of Pinus taeda. NCBI lineage: Eukaryota > Viridiplantae > Streptophyta > Pinopsida > Pinales > Pinaceae > Pinus > Pinus taeda. The sequence goes on from APFE030058584.1 coordinate 40,608, forward strand.
GTGCAATTTCTGGCTGAGCTACACTGCTAGGCTAGATTGCGCAATTTTCTTGAGGAAGGATGTTGACTGGATTGCGCAATTTCTGGGTTGATGTACACTGTTGGGCTAGATTGCACAATTTTCTTGAGGAGGGATGTTTGACTGGATTGAACACTTGCTGGGCCCAGCAGGCTGCCCAATATATTTGCACAATTTATGGAGGGAAGGCTGGTTACCCTCCAGAATTGCGCAATTTTTTGAGGGAGTTTCTCAGCCAGCAGCTATTCCAAGTCTGGAAAGGCAACCTGTGAGGGGGGTGAAACAAACTATCATGCATAGGCTGGTAAGCTGCTAAACAACCATTGAAGCCTATGTACTTGATTGTGCAAGGCATGCTGCTAGGATGGTTGGTAGGGAGGCTGCAAAACGAAGCTAAGGAAAATTTTTGGAGGGTAGTTGTAGCCGCTACAACAAGATGTTGAAACCTGTCTTCTAACCTAAACCACTAAATGTGTCTTTAGTAATTCAAATGCTTCTTAAGTTCATTGATAAATTTTAATGTCGATCTTGATTAAGGTTTCTATTTCAAGGATTGAAAAGAATTCACCTAAACTCCTAAAATGAAACTAGCATGAGAAAATGAACTCTTTTCATTCAATGAAGATCTAAGGAAGGGAAGAAGTTTCAAACAATGATGCAGAAAAAAAAGAATTTCCAAACAAGATCTTCAAGTTTACTATTCCAATTCAAAAATTCAAAGCCCTAATGCATGAGAAATTGAATTTCTTTCCTTTATTTTCAATTTTCAAAGCAAAGAAAAATTAAAATATTATTGAATTAGAAGGAATTCAATCAGATTAAAACTGTAATATGAAAATACTTTAACAAATCAATAACCAAGTCAAATGGTTAGAACCCTAATTGACAAGAAGAAACAAAAAGAAGCAAACTCTCATAAAGAAGGCAATCACACTTAATTTCAAACAAGTTGCTGGTGTTATAGAGAACTTGCACAGACCAAAGACTCAGGAAGACACTGCGAACAAAATAGAATTCAAAGCACGACAAGGAAAATGATTTTTTTTTGCACTTACGGGATCATCACAGCTAGTATGTGAAATCTAGTGTGAGTCATCGCACTTATTGAATTGGACAAATGCGTTGGAACACTCTGTCTTAGAACAAAAAGTGTGATGGGGCTAATTCACTTAAAATACGAAATATAAACCCTAACCAAGCTCAAAATTATTTTTACCTAAGTCTAATAACAGTCTGAAAAAGACAAATATAGTAGATTTCAGAGGTCCTAAAAGGCTAGACAAAGAAAAACACTAAAGAAGATCTTGTTCCCCACTATGGTCGCCAAGTTGTTTTATGGATAAATTCCTTTTGTGGACAGAAGAAATCTCCCTAGACCTAGTGGCTTAGTCTAGAAACAAACAAAACAAAACTGCAATAGTTACCTTAGAGATGTTTGAAATATGGGGAGAAAACCTACTTGGAATCCAATGCAATATTCTTCCTTCTCTCAACCTTTTAACTCCAACTCCAACTCCAATTTATATAAGTGTAACCTGCAAATCATCCAAAACAAGCAAGAGAACCAAAACATACAAATAACATATACAAAAAATTCTAAACGAGAAGTCAAGGATTCATTTTCTACATATGCATAAATAAGACACAAGTATAGGAAAAACAATGCACTTTTGTATAATTTAATATCGACAGGAAAATATTACAACCCTTGTAGGCTTTGACCTTGTGAATCTCTCCTAGTTATCTAGTCCTTCCTTTGCCACAATAATAAGCCTTCATTAATACCTCAAGCACATGGATGGATTATGGATCTCTAGACACAAATGAGCATCATAAGGGCGTAATTCAGAGTCTCCAAAAGCCAACCCAAACTCTATGCGAGACAATGAATTTACAGGGTAAAAGAGGTGGTTTAGGATTTACCATTTTAGGGCTTAGATCCACATTAGAGGGAGGTAATTTCTAGGAGATAAGAGATAAGATCTCAATAGTAGGAGTTCAAGATCTAATCCAATAGTAAATAATTAAAACCACTTTTGAAGCTTCTAGAGAGAGAAACTTCAAAATTATTTTTTATTTTTTTTCTTCTCATTTCCGGGGTTCATCTCACTTTTTGGGAAAGCAACCTGCACTCGCCAACACAATTTCCATGTGTGTAACCTGCATCAGTGCAATTTTTCTTAAAGGTAAGTGCAATGATCCAAAAAAATAGGATTTTTAGCCAATGTAATCCAAGATTCTTGTAACTTATGGAAAGTGAATGCTTTTAGCTTTGTCGGGGATAATTTCAAAGTTTAAATGGATGATGATAGCCTTCGGGTTTAGGGCCATTTGTTTGGATGTGACAAAATGACTTGTAACAATGACCACGCGAGGATGAGAAAACAAAGATTTGATAAAAGAAGACAAAAGGCCATGAATAGGGATAAAGCTCTATACCAAATGTGACAATCAAACTTGGTTTACCAATTAAATATCCAAAAAGCTTAGAAAATAAAGAAATCTACACACACATAACAAAACATATGAAAATTATATGATCGTATTATAAATGAAGGCCCTGTATAAATATCTTGGTAGGAGCACCCTTTCATTAAGAGCCATGTCCTTTAGTAGAGACATGTCCTTTCATTTGGATGTGTTTCTTAACAATTATTAATTATTATTTGTTGATATTTATATTTACATATATTTATATTCTTTACATCTAAAGTGTAAAGGAGAGTTGATGAGATGACAATGGCCAACCTCCTAGTTTCACAATGTGGTGCCCTACTTTGGGACTTTTATTTAAAGGTAACAATTCTATTGTTTATTAAAGGATGACATACATTTATACGTGCCACCTCTTTGATTTGTTAAGTGTCATTAAGGAGGTGGTTATGAAGGAATATTTTAGTGTTTATTAATAACCACTTTGACACACTTCTCTAAGGCACTCTTCCTTTATGCACATGGTTTGAGGAGATAGTTGATGTATTTGCAAAACAACACATTGTTTGAGCAAATGCTTTGATGGAGGCTAACCACTTTGGCAATTCTTCCTAAGGCACACTTCATATGGAGGATATTTTATATTTGATAGTTGGTTGAGGTAGTTTCTAGTAGAATCATTTAGGGTGCACCTCTCCTAGGGACTCTAATCACTATTACATGGATATTTCAACTACACTTGGCATCATTTGACCTATATTGGAGGAAATTCTTCCTAAGGCATACTTCATATGGAGGATATTTTATATTTTATAGTTGGTTGAGGTAGTTTCTAGCAGAATCATTTAGGGTGCACCTCTCCTAGGGACTCTAATCACTATTACATGGATATTTCAATTACACTTGGTATCATTTGACCTATATTGGAGGGTTCCCTCACCTATTTGACTTGTCACATGTACTATTTTATTTAGAGGTTTTTATGAAGGAGTGTGTGGCATATTAATAGTACGAGTCTTTCCTTGCATGAACTAGGAGCTTGAGGAGGGCCACACATGTCATTGTGCATGCACATATTTGGTCTCCTTTCTATATTTAGAGTATTAACTTGGAGGGCACACATGTGGAGACATTCCTCTTGCTATTTTGGGAGTTAAATTTATTTTTTCCCTTATGGAGCACTTCATCTAGTTGGCACTTTTCACATTCATTGATGGAGTTGGTTGCCTTGGGATTCACATGTGTATAGGTTACATGCATCTTGTGGATCAATTTATATTTTGAGATGGTCGTTAAGGGGCATTCTCCTAGGAGTATTATTATATTATTTTCTCACTAATTCATCTTGGAAGGTACCCTTAGTAAGCTCTTCTAAGTGATATATTTTACATCACATTGCTAAATTGTCTTGCCTTTGCCTATAGTTACCATAGGTGTAATTAAGATTAACCAAATTTTTGAATAATGAACACACTCTAACCCATTACTTCTTTTCTATTTTCTTTTCCTATATGATTTTCTTTGAACCATTTCTAAATTGTTAAAATCCATTGCATGCATCTTGGATGTCAAGTTTGCTTTTCATATTAATTCCCACAAATAAATTTAGACAATGGCTAAAAAATATTCATATTAAAATTACTCTATTATTTTTTTCCCCATTGTTCTTTCTATCAAGTAGTATCTTTCAAATCATATTGTTACAAATGTCTCACCCTTGCTTATAGTTACCATAGGTATAATTATGAGTAACCAACTTCTTGAATAATGAACAAACTGTAATTGAGTCTCTTTGAACCATTTCAAAATTTTTGAAATCCCTTGCACATATTATATAGTTAATATATAACTTTTATTCTTTATAGATAATTTAACACTTTAAGGCAAAACAATGCTCTATGTATGGATAAATGTTGTGTGGTGGAGCTTCCTTGTTGGATCGACTTATTGTAAAGGTTAGTGGTTGGTTGTAATGCTCCCTCCCACCACATGGAATTTTCTAAGCTTATGAGAGGTGTTACTTTTAACTAACCCATCCTCCATGGCCTCATTATTGAAATGGGGTTACAATTATTCTTCTTTCTCAAAGTTGGTGGAATTAAATATGAATAACAACATTGCATGTAGCTCCTTAATAGGTCCCCAATGATTAATTTTTATCTTAATATGACCTTTATATCAAGAAATATGCCCCTTCAAAGTCTAACCAATCAGGAAACACCATGTGGAAACCGCATGGCCAATGGTTAAACCCTTCACATCTTGAAGCCCTCAGGTGACCTGTGTGAATAGATCAACAACCTATATTTATTGTAGCCCCCCTTCCTCTATGACATTTAACAACTGGGGGATCGGAAATTCGTCGCTTCTACGACTAAAATCCGCATAGTTTCCCCCCTACACTATCTTCTCTATGTGCCACCCTCTTTACATCAACGACCTATATTAATAATAGCCCCCACTACCTTCTCGACAAACAACAAAGGGGGGGGGGGGGGGGGTCTTCTATTTCTCGTTTATGTGACCTTGGTCCCCACCACATTCATGTACATCTTATGCATTGTTATGCGCCATCACTCGTGGTCTAGCATGGCATTAATTACGTCATTGTGCCATCCCTCTACACGTCTAAGAATGCCCCTATCCAAAACATCTTCCACGCGATATAGATATTTACGTTAGCCACCTAGGAAATTCCCCATCTAACACCTTTTATATATTGCAACTTCAGTCAACACTGCGATCCATTTTGAGAAGACACTACAAAGCATAGTTGGGGAATCAAGCTTTGCGGTAACGTGGCTCTTAGCCATGTCAACTCCATGTGGCACTCCCAAGCCATGTGGCACCACAAAACCATTGCCACATGTTAGGTGGATTTAAGTGAATCAACATCCACAAGCACCCATTCGAACTGGCATGTGTCACTGCCACCTAGGTGCCACATCAACATAATCCTCCACATCACCCACTTCCAGTACATCTTGCGAATGTCACGCTAACACCGAGGTGAAATCACCCTACCACATGGAATCCTCTAGTGATGCCACATGTCATCCAAAAACTAGTCACTTGGCCATCTAAAAAGGCCATTCCTACTTGCCACATGTCTCGCTGACAATGTGCAACGTCATATAGCTATGTCCTTTAGGATCCCACATGGTATTTGCCACCTCATCCTATTTCATGGGTCCCACCAAGTCCCGGTCCTTTGTGCAAATTAACATTTTCACGTTATATGCCATTCTAGATCTTCGTCCCTTGGGACATGCATATCTATGTCTCCCCTCGAAATGTACTTTTCTCCGTTCCTTGGGACATACATTTCTTCGTCCCCCCCTGGAACGTACTTTTCTCCATTTGATAAAAGAAAATTTTTCTATCACACCTCGTGCCTCTCGTCAATAGTGCCATCGTCCATAGGGGCCACACATATTACTTGGTGTTGGTCACATGGTGTGAATTAACGCTCAATACTGTCATTAAGTGACAAAACAAGTAATTAACACACGATTAGAGTACTCCTCCAGTATTCGAAAAAAATCCAAACTTCCTTTACATATCTCCCTAGAGCTATCTGGGCTCGTATACAAACCCGATTCTCTACAATACTTGGACTTGGAAGTTCTAAGAGTTTCAATGGCTTTGCCAAGCCCTCCTCACAGCCAAGTTTTGCTCAAATCCATGACCATGACAAGAATGAAACCTTCATTCCAACGCAAATATTTTAGACATATAAACAAACATAATACTTAGATGCAACAACATCATATTAAACCACATCATAGATCCCACACAATACTATTAGACCCATTGGTGAAACATACATTGCGACATAAAGACAATCAACAATCTTACTTAGTCAAATATCCATGACTATGCCAAACAATGGAAATCACACACAGTGATAGTTCAAATGAGAACATCAAGAATTCATACAAGATCATGTAACTAGCTTTGTAACTCATGAACATATCAACAACCATAGGGATTTGCAAGTCCCTCAAAACCATGAGAAAATCCACATAACCATCCCATTTTAGACAACTAGGAATAACACATTCCTCTGTAAACAATGTCGATACAATCATTGTTATAACACATAATAACTTCATTCATTATTCACAATGAAACCCATAATATATATTATATATATATATATATATATATATATATATATATATATATATATATATATATAGATATAGATATAGATATATATATGAGTAACTTAGTGACTGGAAATTGAGAGGGGGACTTCAACTCTCCACCCAACCATAAGCCATTTTCATTGCAATCTTTCTTGCATTTGACCACCCTCAAGTTAGATTCAGAGTCTAAGGAGTTAAGTTCTCAAGGGAATTCACACTAATGCTAATAAGCCAGATCACACAGGGATCCAAAGTTCACAGTGTCTCCAGTTGCTTACAGGAATATAGAGCACATGGTGTCTCCTCTTGCTAAATGCTACAAAAAACCACAGCTCGCAGTGTCTCCACCTACTCAATAGGGATCTAGAGTACACTATGTTTCTACCCACTAAACCTTGCAAGTATCCAAACTCACAGAGTTTCCACTCTGCTATGTAGGGATCCAAAGCACATAGTGGTTCCACCCAGTAAACCTGCGTTGTGTCTCCACCTACTCTTCTCTAGTCACCTCTTCACTATGAGAAGACTAGAGAAGACATTATGACACTACAAAGCATCGTTAGGGAATCGAGATTTGCGGTGACGTGGCTCTTAGCCACATCAACTCCAGGTGGCACCACAAAACCACTACCACATGTCAGGTGTATTTGACTGAATAGACATCCAAAAGCGCTCATTCCAATTTTCATGTGTCACTATCACCTAGGCACCACATCAACATAATCCTCCACATCACCCACTTCCACTTCATCTTGCGAACGCCACATTGACATTGAGGTGATATCACCCTACCACGACATCCTCTAGTGATGCCACATGTCGTCCAAAAACCAGTGACTTGGCTATCCAAAAAGGCCATTCCTACTTTCCACATGTCACACTAACAACGTGCCATGTCAATAACTTTTCCATGTCCTATATCTACGTCCTCCGGGATCCCACGTGGTATCCATGTAGCCTTACCTAACCTATGTGGCATCTGCCACCTCACCCTTTTTCGCAAGTCCCACCAGGTCTCGGTTCTTTGTGAAAATCAAAGTTTTCGCGTTATATGCCATTTTAGATCTTCATCCCTTGGGATATGCATATCTCTGTCTCCCCTCGAAACGTACTTTTCTCCATTCCCTAGGACATACATTTCTTCATCCCCCCTAGAACATACTGTTCTCCATTCCTCGAGATGTACTGTTCTCCATTTGATAATGAGAAAGATTTACCATCGCACCCCATGCCTCTCATCAATAGTGCTATCCTCCATAGAGGCCACACATATTACTTGGTGTCGGTCGCGTGGTGTGAATTAGTGTTCAATACTATCATTAAGATACAAAACAAGTAATTAACACACAATTAGAGTACTCCTCTTGTATTCGACGAAATTCAAACTTCCTTTACATATCTCCCTAGAGTTATCCGAACCCGTATACAAGCCCAATTCTCTGCAATACTTGGACTTGGAAGTTCTAGGAGTTTTAATGGATTTTCCAACCCTCCTTGCAGTCAAGTATTGCTCAAATCCATGACCACCACAAGAATGAAGCCTTCATTCCAACACCAACATTTTAGACATATAAATAACCATAATACTTAGATGCAACAACATCATTATTAAACTACATCATAGATCCCACACAATACTATCAGACCCATTGGTGAAACATACATTAGGACATAAAGACAATCAATAGTCTTAATTAGTCAAATATCCATGACTATACCAAACAATGAAAATCACACACAATAATAGTTCAACTGAGCACATCAAGCATTCATACAAGACCATGTAACTAGATATGTAACTCAAAAACATATCAACAACCATAGGGATCTGGAAGTCCCTCAAAACCATGAGAACATCCACATAACCATCTCATTTTAGACAACGAGGAATAACACATTCCTTCGTAAACAATGCTGATACAATCATTGTTATAACACATAACAACTTCATTCATTATTCACAATGATATATCTATCTATCTATCTATCTATCTATATATATAATATATATATATATATATATATTTGAGTAACTTAATGACTAGAAATTGAGAGGGGGACTTCAACTCTCCACCCAACAATAAACCATCTACACTGCAATCTTTCTTGCATTTGACCACCCCTGAGCTAGATTCAAAGTCTAAGAAGTTAAGTGCTAAAGGGAATTCAAACCAATGCTAATCAACCAAATCACACAGGGATCCATAGTTCATAGTGTCTCCAGTTTCTTATAGGAATCTTGAGCACATGGTGCCTCCTCTTGCTGAATGCTACAGAAAACCATGGTGTCTCCTCTTGCTGAATGCTATAGAAAACCAGCTCATAGCATCTCCACCTACTCAATAGGGATCTAGAGTACACTGTGTCTCCACCTATTAAACCCTACAGTATCCAAACTCATAGAGTTACCACTCTACTATGCAGGGATCCAAAGCACATAGTGGTTCCACACAACAAACATGCGCGTATCAAAAATATGTTGTGTCTCCACCTGCTCTTGTCTAGTCTTCTCTTCACTATGAGAAGAAATTAAGAGAAGACACTACAAAGCATCATTGGGGAAATGAGCTTTCGGGTGACATGGCTCTTAGCATCCCATCGAATTTTGAGATCCCACATGGCATCCATGTAACCTTACCCAACCTACGTGGCATATGCCACCTCACCCTATTTTGTGGGCCCCACTAGGTCCCAGTCCTTCGTGCAAATTAACATTTTCATGTTATATACCATTTTAGATCTTCGTCCTTTGGGACATGCATATCTTTGTCTCCCCGCGAAACATACTTTTCTCCATTCCCTGGGACATACATTTCTTTGTCCCCCTTGGAACATACTTTTCTCCATCCCCCGGGATGTACTAACCACAAAGATTTCCGATCGCACCCAGAAATATTACTTGGTGTTGGTTGCATGGTGTGAATTAGCGCTCAATAATGTCATTAAGCGACAAAACAAGTAATTAACACATGATTAGAGTACTCCTCCAATATTCGACGAAATCTGAACTTCCTTTACATATCTCCCTAGAGTTATCTGGGCCTATATCCAACCCCTTCTCACAGTCAAGTGTCGCTCAAATACATGACCAAGGCAACCTAGATCCCACACAATACTATCAGACCCATTGGTGAAACATACATTGCGACATAAAGACAATCAACATTCTTAATTAGTCAAATATCCATGACTATGCCAAACAATGGAAATCATACACAATAATAGTTCAACTGAGCACATCTAACATTCATACAAGACCATGTAACTAGCTCTGTAACTCAGGAACATATTAGCAACCAAATGGATCTGTAAGTCCCTCAAAACCATGAGAACATCCACATAACCATCTCATTTTAGACAACCAGGAATAACACATTCCTCCATAAACAATGTTGATACAATCGTTGTTATAACACATAAAAACTTCATTCATTATTCACACTCACACACACACACATATATGTGAATATACTTATTTGAGTAACTTAATGACTGGTAACTGAGGGAGGGACACACACACACACATATATTTGAGTAACTTAATGACTAGAAATTGAGAGGGGTACTTCAACTCTCCACCCAACCATAAGCCATCTACACTACAATCTTTCTTGCATTTGACCACCCCCGTGCCAGATTCAGAGTCTAAGGAGTTAAGTGCTCAAGGGAATTCACACCAATGTTAACAAACTAGATTACACAGGGATCTAGAGTTCATGACGTCTCTAGTTATTTACAGGAATCCTTAACATATGGTGTTTCCTTTTGCTAAATGCTACACAAACCATAGCTCACAATGTCTCCACCTACTCAATAGGGATCTAGAGTACACTGTGTCTCCACCTACTAAACCCTGCAGGTATCCAAATTCATAGATTTACCACTCTGCTATGCAGGGATCTAGAACACATAGTGGTTCCACCAAGTAAACCTGCATGTATCCAAGCTACGTTGTGTCTCCACCTTCTCTTCTCTAGTCTTCTATTCACCCCCCACTCCTTCACGTGCCCCCGCTCTTGTGCCAATGCTGCTCCCTTGCATTTTGCTTCCACAAGTTATCTTGCAATTACCATATGCTTATCCCTGATATACACTGCATACCTGCATAAAGTTCGTGTCTGTATGCATCCACATAACTCTCTAGCAATTTCTTCTACATATCAGAGCAATTTCTTTCCTGTTTGCCTTCTCTTCCATTGATCCTTGTCTTCCCTCTTGTATGTTGACTAAACCAACATGCCTCTCGAGGGAAAAGGTGGTATGGGGCTTGTCCTTCACTTAGGAATCCCATTCTCAACCTCCCTGCTTATTGTGCAAACCATTAAATACACTGAAGGAACTGATAGCACATTAAATGAAACAACATGAGTTTAATCATTTCCCAAGCAACTCCTCCCTAGACCTTTGAATACATGTCCACTCCTTAGCCCAGTCATTGTGTTTATATTTCCACAATATTTATACAAATTACGATTCATAGTGGGTTTTATAAGAGGGGTAGCAAAAAGGGTTGTCACATTGGTCATACTGTGAATGGTGATAAGGGAAGTCATATTGCACTTGCTTCATGCAAAAATATTTATATTCTATTTGGACCAAGGGTGTATGGGTTACCAATGTGATTCCACATGGAAATGGAACATATATTACCTGCCATCATTTGTTTTGCTCTTGCTATTAACCTCTTTGCATGCCATATCTCTAATGCATGATAATTATCCTCTTCCCTATAATCTTAACCCACAAATATTCAAAATACCATAATTTTTCTCATCTTTCTCATTTACGAATACTATAAAAATTACATTCCTTCCTATGGACACCATAAAACCATAGCTCTTTTAACTATAACACTTAGATAATATTTATTTATTAATTGACTATTTTCAATGTCTAAGACATGACACTTCTAAAAACTGCACTAATGGCTTCCAAGCTCATATTGTCTTTCAAATTTCAACCAACTCTTTGTTTTAGGAGTCTTAACATTCTTTACAATATCTTTTAAATTCCATGGATCAAACTAATAGTGATTATTGGTTGTATGTTGTCCCATATTTCTTACTCTTAGCAGACTCATGGAAAATTAAGTTCCTATTGAGATTCCTTCCTTGAGTCCTATATCATTTCATTGTTTATATATCCTATATAAAAAGAACTAGAAGATTTAAAGTTCCACCTCGAGCATGCTTTGTTAGGTTCACTCCTACTTCATATTTTTCTACTCAAAATGGTTGCCTTTCTTGTTTAAATTTATTAATCTATAAAAATAACTAGAAGCTTTAGAGTTCCATTTTCAATATACTTTTGTAGGTTCACCCCACTTCACGTGTTTTCCTCAAAATGGTTATATTCCTGAGATATCTTTGGTTATTAACATTAGTCTCTACTCTAATTGGTTGCCATGATTGATTCTCTAGGTTCCATCCACTCTTATTTTAATTTAGTTTGATCTCTTGGTTCAAAGACTCCTGTGTACATTTTTTTTTTAATCTTTCCTTTGATTATCATTGTCATCCACAATAAACATCAAAGCAAAAATTTGTTGGTACTAAGGCTAGCCCACGAGGGACTAACTTTGGTGTGGAAATATCACCACTCCTTTACCTACAAACCAATCAATCTTTGTACAATTAGACTACTTAAAGGGTTTTCTAAATTTTGTGAATCATTAGATTTATCATTTGTCTGGTTAATTTTTGGATTTTGAAGTCTTCTATTATTTCCATTATACCGGGTTACTTTTTATTCTAAGTATTTAAACTCTTAGTTGAAGGTGAGATTTGCCATGACATTGTGCATTGGGAAAAGATTGTAGTGCACTTTGATTCTTTGGGTGCATTGTTCACCTTTTAGTATAATGATCTTTGAGATCATTCCCTACTAGCTCCATTTGAGACATTCTCTAGTCAATTCCTCTGTTTCCCTTCGTAGGGTTTGAGTTGGTATTCTATGGGGATGCATACACTACAATCTCCACACTCCCTAGATTCAAGGACCTCATTATAAACATCCCTTGCCATTCTCTATACAACCATGCTACTAAGTAGCTTTGCTTAGGGACATTCCTTGTAATGGGATGTTCCCAATACTTATGGTACTTTAGGACAACCACTATGTAGGTGCATCTCAATAAAAATACCTAAAATTAAAAAATTAAAAAAAAAAAAAAAAAACATTTTTTTTTTTTCCTCAGGGTGAAGTGAGGATTCCAATATCCTTATTTTGCAATTTTCTCGAGATAATTCTCCCAAACCCTTACCTACAACACACTAATTTGAATACATTAAGGATGGTTGAAGTTAGATTTCTATGAACCACGAGTTTCAAATGCAGAAAAGTGCGGACAAGAAGGATTTTCTATCATATTCGAAGTGCATTTCAGGCCCAATAAGCATTCTCTTGGTAAAAACATGGTCAATAAACATCAATCATTTTTCTTTTCTATGGTTGGGAAGTTAGAACATCTCTTAGATTTAAACTAAGAGAGAATTGTTTTCACAGTTTAATCGATATGTTGATAGTTTAATGTGGCACATAATTGCAGAGGATGAAACAAAAATGATTAGTGATTTGAACCTTATTCCCCATGTTTTGTATTGTTTTATTTTGTTTTTTGTTTGTTTTTTTTTAAATCATTTTTTGTTATGCCAAACGTTGGGTCTTTGCCATTTAAAATGGTGATGGACATAATTATATGATGTATCATTATGTTGCATTATTGGACTGAAGATATTACAATGACAGTGCATCAATATATCAATTTTGAATACTAATTTTCAATTATGTAATTGCAAATTGGATTATGGATATTCCCATTTTAGTCACCTTGGTTCCCTTATGTTGTTTACTGAAATCCAGGCCTGAATCCTTGAAAAATGGTGGAACACTGGTTCCATTATCATTTTCTTAATACTATTTGAAAACAAATCGGATTTTTGTTATTGTCTCTTCATTCTTGCCGGAAGATAAGGCAGTTAACCCATAGAGGTGACTTCAATGGCCTGAGCATAACGTAAGTGTCCATCTCTTAAAAACAAACTACTATTTCTGAAAAACGAAGACCCTGTTTTTAGCACATTTTTAAGTCACTTTTGTCCTCGAACAGATTAGTAACGAGTCCTTACTTTTAACTTACAAGAGAATCCCCAGCCACATCTTTCCAGAAAGCTAGTTTTCTAGAACACAAGTTGGAAGAAGTCCTCAATTGAATGTCCCTATGAGGGTCCTCGATTGAATATTGACATAAATAACTTGCATTTTGTTTACAGTTAATTTGACAATTGTCAAGCCCTTGTTAGCCAGGATTTCACCTGGCAGCCTACCTAGCTCCATGTGTGAGGTTGGAACTGCAGCATTTTAGCCTGCAATAATTCTCTCTTATAATATTTTCAAAGGTCAAAAACTCTTAAACCCATTGCCATAGCTTCCTCTACTGATCCTCTGGCAGACCAAGTGTCTCCTATCTTCTGTGGCTTTGGTCATAAATATTCTCTTATTTCCTTGCATTCGGAAGTCTCCTCTTTGGCCTTCCTCCCCCTCCAGAGGTTGGGGTATTCTGTTCAATTGTCAGCTCTAACTTGCACTTTGTTTACAGTTAATTTGACAATTGTCAAGCCCTTGTTAGCCAGGATTTCACCTGGCAGCCTGCCTAGCTCCATGTGTGAGGTTGGAACTGCTGCATTTTAGCCTACAATAGTTCTCTCTTATAATATTTTCAAAAGTGAAAAACTCTTAAACAAATTGCCATAGCTTCGTCTTCTTCTGCTGGCAGACCAAGTGTCTCCTATCTTATGTGGCTTTGGTCATAAATATTCTCTTGTTTCCTTGCATTTGGAAGTCTTCTCTTTGGTCTTCCTCCCCCATCAGAGGTTGGGGCATTCTGTTCAATTGTCAGCTCTATCATGCATACTCTGTCCCTCTTGTTTGGTCGCGTGACAAACAATTTAATAGATATTTCCTTTCTGATTTGGTTACAAGGAAAAACCAATGGTGCATAGACCATACAAGAACCACAATAATTTACCTGAACTTTTATAACAATTTTCAAATATCTCATTTGCAGTTATTCTTGAAGAAATGTTGATAAATTAAAATACAGTAACTTTATCCTATAGAAATTGAGCTGAATTTTGATAAAAATGCTACAGTTGTTAATACTAACCACTGAAACTCTCTCTATTTAATACCATCTTCAACAGTGCTAAATAATGCTGTAAATACCAACAAAGAGAATGATTCTTCACAAACAATATGGTAATAACAGACAAGCCAAGAAAAACATCTTGCTTAACAGGAATTCTGACCAACAGCAATACAAAAGGTCAAGTATATTCCTCTTTGACAAGAAATTGGTCTTACAAACGTAAGATACTGTGTTTTTCTTTATTGAAGATTGGCAACACAAACTTGAAAACTATACAAAAGTAAAGAAGAAGTTGCAAAGTCCTTGTAATTTTCTCAGTTGCTATCCAATCGAGCATATTGAAAGGTACACCATGAGAATACTTCGCTACTTGTCTGACCATTTTCTCCAATAAGAAATGCTGTGTTAGCAACTCTACTCAAAAATGTTTTCCAGGAAGAAGCTTTATCTGTAAACACAACACTTTCTTGCCTGCTTCAAATATTTTGACAAACATCCTTTCAACTTAGATTCTCCAAACTACAGAGGTCTCCAATTTCACTCTCTACAGAAACATGTCCATAACTTTCTAATATCTATCTTGCAAATCCAAATCGCTGATTGGAGATCCAATAGAAGTTATATGCTTCAAATACGAATGTTCACAAAAATGTAACCAGAATGGTGCATCTTTCCTTAGCAATCAATTCTCCCCATATTCCATATTTCTCTAGGATAAATTCAAATAATTTTGAAGTGGATCCCATACAACTCCTAAGAGACGAAGGAACCCACTACCAAAGGTATTCTTACTCTTTGATTTCCATTCACCCAAGAAAGTGATCCAAATACATATCCCCGAGTTTGGAAGACCCTTTTGAACTGCACCGTGAAAGTAATGTTTTGGTCATAGAAGTTAAATGTCAAAACACTTGGAAAAACCTGCACACTTATCCCTCTAGGTGGAGAAATACTCACAGTATAGGTACTATTTGCGCTTCCTACATTTGTCACCGTTCTTATGACTGAACTGTTGCCATTGAATTCTGAGACTGTAATGGAAGGATAATTGAGATTAGAAGCTGTTGGACGAAAGCTTGTGCATGCACTATGATCTCCTGTGACAAGCCTAAGAGATGAATCATCATAGCCAATTCCACAGAGAAAGTTCACATAATCTGTGGGCCCAGCATCATACACAAGTCCTGAATTTTCTGCTTTCATAGGCCTTAAAAGTCCTGCTCCAAAGTCAAACGGGTTTGCAGTCCGTCCTTGTGGAGCAGCAGTTATGATATTCTTATTTTTATCCAATACTGTAGCTGCATATAAACGAAGCCATAAATTTCAGCACCAGATACTCACAAATATATAACCTTTAAGATTTTGCATTCATAGGGGAAATGTATAAGTTGCTTTACCTGTTGTCATGAGGGCAGATTTAATGGCTGATGGAGTCCAAGATGGGTGTGCAGCTTTAATCAAACCAGCTATTCCTGTCACATGTGGACAAGACATGGAAGTTCCTGAGGCAATGTTGAAATGCATGTCGTTCTTTACCGGTGTCCATGCAGCTAGTATATTTAACCCTGGAGCTGTGAGGTCAGGCTAGCAAAGAGGAAGAGAAAAAAAAAAGTCATTCGATGGTTATTAATGAATTTTTCTGATGATTGAGGTCAAGAGATCCGACTATCCATACCTTCAAGATATCCGGTGTTAGTGTGTTTGGACCTTTTGAGGAGAAGGCTGCAACCTGAGATGCTGGCCTGAGTCCCAAGACTGTTTCTGCAGGCAAGACATAGGCTCGAGGAAACCTGACAGTGACAGATTGTTAAGACATTAAATCTCTTCATTAGGTGAAATTAACAAGCCAGGCATGTAGGAAACACATAAACAAGCAACTCCTTGTCAAACCCTTCAATCAAATTCAATGGCCTTCTATAGCTCAGAGACAAAATTCAATAGGTGAGCCTGCTTTTTCCATTGTGAGAGTTTCTCTTAACTCATACTATCATTTATAGAATTAAAAGAGGTATATCCCTTCTAGTTCTTCATTACTGAGAAGCATCGTTCCTTCCTTGGTAAATTTATTTCTTCTTAGCCTTTTATATAATGTGGAAAATTCTCCTAGCTTTTGATTTTAAGGCACTTATATTATAACTCAAGATTAATTATGGTATCATAAAAAATAGGATTATCTATAGCTTTGAATGATTGACTAATTGTGCTCGAAGTCATATAGCTCAGATGATGCACCTGGTAGAGTTGATATAGGCAAGAATTTCAGCACCAACTTTGTTGTCCACAATTGCACCAGGGATAACAAAAGGAACTGCAAGACTATTGCCAGTGTCATCAATTAGGATCATCCCCACTCCTCCAGCTGCTTGGACTATTTGACTTTTTGATATCCTTGACTCGGAAGAATCTTCAGGATACCAGCAAATCAGTATCTTTCCTGCCACTTTAGAATAATCCAAAGAGCTGTTTAGACAGAAGCTGCACATCCCACCAAGAAAAGCGAGACCATTATAGCTCAATGATTAATCATAATTAGATGGAATGATCTGAGACTAAATAAGCACTTCCTTCAATAGGCCCAATTCCATCCTGAGGTACCTCGATTGGTAAGGAGTAAAGTATTTTGCATGTGCATTTTCCGCAGACAAGAGCTCCGCAGAGGCATTCAGCTGTGCTATATTCAGGCTTTCACCCTGATAGTTGCATAGTATTGTTAGCCACTTCTCGCTCAATATTAAATTTTAGTTGTCGCAAAAAAAGAAAAATTGACTTTTGACAAGGATTTACAGGAACCAAACTGTCAGACAGGGGCTCCCTCTGGGGTTTACTGGAATCATGTACATGGGGGCATAATTCCACACATGGAACCACAATAAGATAAATTCCAGAAATATGGAATGGTCATAATTGAAGAGCTGGGACTGGATACAAATGCGAGAGGACAAGGTATCTCTAAAACCATTAGAAGAAACTCAGGACATTGCTACTGTATTACTAAAAGAAATTTCATTCTCATCGAATGTGTCTTGTTTGTGCAAGATGATGGAGATGCAATTTGAGAGTACAAATCAGAAAACTGAAAAATAAAGCTGAAATGTTGGCAGTATTGCCTTTTCGTTCACATGCAATTAATAATTATTGTTAATTTATGAGGAGATATTGTTCCTTAAATTTATAACCATGGCTCTGTTGGGTAAGGTAGGTCACGAGAAGAATTAGTGCTTACTTTGTAGGTAACATTGTTCTCGCTTAATCTGATGTCAGAGATAAAGTCCCTATCTGTAGAACTAGCAGCCACCGTAATAACCCACGGAGCAAGATTTGTTGCAGAGCCAGAACTCCCATCATTCCCCACTGAGCAAATCACAGTAATTCCATTTTGTGTTGCATGGAATGAGCCCACAGAGATCGCATCACTGAAGTAATCGTTTTCAGGAACATCATGGCCTAATGAAAGAGATAATATGTCCACTCCATCTTTGATTGCATCATCAAATGCAGCCAATATGTCTGAATCATAACAACCAGATTCCCAGCATGTTTTATATACTGCAATCCGAGCCCGTGGAGCTCCTCCCCGAGCACCTCCAGCTGCTAAACCATTGTAATTAATATTACTTACATATCTTCCAGCTGCAATAGAAGCAGTATGGCTGCCATGCCCTAGACTATCTCTTGCAGATCTGTATTCTATGCCATCCTCCGAACTTACTGTTTTCAACGTTTCTTGTTTCTCAGCCTCCAATCCACTCAAATAATACCTGGCACCAATCAGTTTCCTGAAATAAGCCATAAAAGTATTAGTGATACTTATTTAAGTACTTCAAATACAGATGACAAAATTAGACAGTTAAAATTCATGCTGCAATCTGAACTTCAATGAAACACAATTTACCTATTGCATGTTGAAGAAGGAAATTGATCAGCAGTTTGGCACACTCCCTTCCAACGTGAAGGTACAGGAGACATCAGATGGTCGTCGAAGCTTGGGGATTCAGGCCATATATCTGTTCATTGACATCTAAGTGTTGAGATTCCCAGAGAGAACTGTGTCTATAACTAATTCTACTAGTAAGCGGTTGTCACTCCTTATGATAGTCAGTTCAGAAGTTATGACATTTGAGCGACTCATACCATACAAACATCACTTCAAGTGTATACCTCTAGCCATGCACTTTACAATTTCTGTGATTATGTTCCCAGCTATTTGTCTACCTAAAAGCAGAGTAACCAATAATGTTGCCAATTTGTTGCTCTGATATGTCGTAGTTATCTGAGCCTATGAGGTTTGTCCTAGGAAAGTGGACGAGGCCAATTGCTAGTCCAGGGTAACATTGGCGGATTGGAAACCTTTGACATGCAGCTCTTAAGCCCGAGGTTTCTCGCATGCTAGGTTTTTGCCCAAAAGGATGTTTACCCACCGAGAGGAAACAACTAAAGACAGCAACCAGGGTCGGTTTTTCTTTGGATGGGAACTGGGGATTTTCTGCTTGCAATCCAAAAATCAAATTCCTATAATTTCTGCTTGCAATCCAAAAAACTGGTTTTTCTGTGATGGAAACTAGAAAGGTACCTGTGTCTATGATACCGATGATGATGTCCTCTTGAAGTCTAGTAGAGTCAGTTGGGGTTTCCAAAGAATCGTCATCTGGCATGCCCAAGAACTCCCAAGAGTGTGTTGTATGGAGCTTTCTCAGCTTGTTGGGAAATACAGAAACAACTTCAGGCATCTCTGCAATTCAGAAGGATGCTATAAAGATAAATTATATGTATGAATTCAAACAAAAAGGATATTGGGAAAACAACCACTTCCCCTTTTTTTAGTTAATGCAAAAACATAGACATATTAGTTCAAGAAATCGAATAAAAACTGGTTTAGTTCATCAATTCTTAACGAACTGATCTAAAATTGATGGTTGTGATATTCAAATCACTTACTGGCCATATCTGCTGCCTGGGTATCTGATATTTGGGCCGCAAAACCTCTAAATCCATGTCGGTAGCTGTAAACCATAGAGAACTTGGCTTTCTCCATGCTGTAGATAGAGCAGAGTGTAATAAAGATTTTACAGTTCAATGATCAAGATAGCAGTCATTTTACAGTTCATACTAAATATTCTAAAAAATGCTATATTAACAGCTTCCCTCAAATTGAGAGGTCTTTGCATTAAGTTAACATATCTGAAAGAGGAAATATTTGTAGTACCAACCTGCCATCATGGACAGCAGCAAGAATCTCATGATTCTGGAGTGAGGTTATCTCTGGGTCATCATGCACTTTACTCCCCATGTATACAATATAAACCTGCAATATCCAGCGGTGTGTACAGAATCAAAGAGAAAACAAATTCACCAACATCTTCATATAAAACAATCAAGCATGCATATTCTAACTTTAAGCCCAGCACAGTTCTGTGTCATAAGAACTTCAATTGGTCATGTGCTAGCCGAAATGCCATTCAACATAACATCACTGAGGCACTGATGCATTATACAAATAACTTAGAGATACTACTGAAAATCCTAATAGTTTCCATTTTTTTCCACTGAAGAAATACAGGCCAAAACCGTGTATCATCAAAATCTTCAATCTAGAAGTCCACAATGTCCTACAAACTATCAGTAACAAAACCATCAGATTAGTCCCTCACCTGAGAATTAGAAGAATTGGCAATTTGAAACCAGAGAAACCAGCAGAAAGCCAGAGTGAGCATGGCTACTCTTGTTTTCTCCATTGTTGCCTGCTTCAGAAAGCACTGATGCATGTTATTTCAATCTGGAAAAAAACAAATAAGAATCTCCAACTCACAAACACGAGAGTAGTTCAGTACACCGTGTTGAAAAGTTGAATGAGACTTGAACTGATATATGAAAGAGACATCAGTAACTCCAGAGTTATAAAAATCAGTAATCGGTTTCTCTAGGTGAGCATTTTTCTGTTAAAACCAGCAGGTGGGTATTCCGAAAGGACCTTATCCAAGGCTGCATGAAACTTAGAACGTACTATCAGGCCAAAACAAGCCTTTGTTGGGACAGGGAGTTTGAAACGGCAAAAGGTGGCCATTTACAATAAATGTCATTCTAACCAATCTACTAACTCTATTCTTAAATTGGAGTCTAAGATACAACATTATTTTTAGATGTCATATCTTTTACAACATTCTAACCAATCTACTAACTCTATTCTTAAATTGGAGCCTAAGATACAACATTATTTTAGATGTCATATCTTTTACAACAATATTTTATTTCTAAGTGTCTCCAATATTTAATTAAATATTCTAAATAAATAAATATTCTATCATAACTTTGTGAACTATGAATTTTGTATTTTGGATCATCTAACATTCCCCCCTATGATCCAAAGATACATTACAACAGACACCACGTTCATCTTTGAACTTAGTAAATTTGATCCTACCAAGTCGTTTTGTGGAAATATCAGAGACCTGATCTTTTGAAGGACTATTTCTCTGATGCGATATCGCTATTGGCTATCGGGGAATGTAGCGCACCACACGTTAAAGACACCTTTAAAAACTTCCGATGCGATAAGGTGTATCGCCATCGGGAATCGGGGATTTTGCAATGACACAAATATTACTACTTAAGCATTTCTCCGATTGCGATCCGATAAAGAAAGGCGCGAGTTTCAAAATAGATTGAAAAGGCTTGCATGTATTATTTTAGATTATTATTAAAAGCCTTCCCATTCCCGATAGCGATTTACTTGTGATTATCCGCCAAAAACTCAAGCCACGCTTGAATGAATCATTCGGCGTATAAACGATATGATGGGTATTTAAAATGATTGACAGGTTGAAGTGGCTAATTAATGAAGCAGTTATGCCGAGATCTCCCCCGAGATTGTATCTGCGGCAGTATTATTTTAATCATTCATTATTCGTTAATTGATATAACTCTTTCATATTGGCTCGCACCACCTATTCTCTGTA
>APFE030058584.1:75305-120043 GCA_000404065.3 Pinus taeda
ACTCACAATTAGTTCCTCCAACTGTTTGGAACTAATTTAACTGGACTTAACTTAGTTAACTGAGCTAACTAATTACAACTCAAATACAACTCATCCTTATCTCCTTAATTAGGGGATAAATTCCTCAATCAAAGGGATAATTGTTGCATGTCTTCACATAGACTTCATGTTTGATTTTGTCCAACTAATTAATTCAAGATGAATTAATTAATTATTTTCCAAACAGCTGTTGAGGCCAAATTCGAATTTTAATTCTCAATTTAATTCAGGGACTAATTAAAATTGGAATCTATCTCGAAATGCTATTTATAGCAATGCTATTTTTAGCATTTCTATTTTTTGCTATTTCCAACAGAGTTGGAGTATATCCTGAAATGCTATTTATAACAACGCTATTTTTAGAATTTCTATATTTAGCATTTCTTGTTGCTATTTTCAACATTTATCACAGGTTTACCCAAGTCCGAAGGAAAGAGTGTCATCATGGTGGTAGTTGATAGACTTACCGAGGAGGTACACTTTTATGCATTATCTCATCCCTTTAAAGCCAGTATAGTTGCTACTGCATTTATGGAAACAATTCAAAAGATACATGGAAACCAAAAGATTATTGTAAGCGATAGAGATCCCATTTTCACTGGAAATTTTTGGACAAAACTATTTTATTATCTAGGTACTCAGTTAGTTCGTAGCTCATCTTATCATCCTCAATCTGATGGGAAAACTGAGATAGTGAAAAAATATTTGGAAGGATATCTTCGTTGCTTTGTATCTGATAAACAGACACAATGGGTTAAGTGGTTGCCTCTGGCTGAATGGTGGTATAACACTTCCTTCCATACTGCAACAAAAATGACCCCATTTATGGCACTTTGTGGATATCATCCACCGTCCATCACATCATATTGAAGAGAAAATTCTAAGGTTCAAGCAGTGGAAGATCACATCGAGCATCAACAACAAGTTCTCTCTCTTAAAGGATAACCTCACTTTGGCGCAAAATAGAATGAAACAATAGGCATATCAAAATCGTAGGAAAAGAAGTTTTGATGTAGGTGACTGGTTATTTCTACAGCTACAACCATACAAACAAATGTCCCTCAAACAAGCTAAGAAGGATAATAATTTATCACCAAATTATTATGGTCCTGTTGTGCTGTACAACAACCCCCCATTTCATAAATTTTTTTATTTTTAACTATAATATGAAATGAGTCCCTTTCATAAATGTGTGAATAAAATTGGTATCAACTCATACTTCATCAAAAGGTCCAAAGGAAACGATATATTATAAACCTTTTGAACAAATATAAATCAGTCTTATGAAAAAAATATATAATTCTTTATTATTGCGATAAAGCGATCGCAAGATCGCATATCGTAACAATAAAGGATACATAACACAAAGACCCATTGGTTTATCCCGATCCGAAAAGTGAATAACTATTGGTTATCGGGAAAGACAAGCAAGTGTAACAAAAGGCCCTCCCACTTTTCTCCGATGCGATATCGCTATCGGCAATCGGGGAATGTAGCGCACACACGTTAAAGACACCTTTAAAAAAACTCCCGATGCGATAAGGTGTATCGCCATCGGGGATCGGGGATTTTGCAATGACACAAATATTACTACCCAAGCATTTCTCCGATTGCGATCTGATAAAGCTAGGCGCAAATTTCAAAATAGATTGAAAAGGCTTGCATATATTATTTTAGATTATTATTAAAATCCCTCCCGTTCCCGATAGTGATTCACTTGTGATTATCCGCCAAAAAATCAAGCCACGCTTGAATGAATCATTCGGTGTATAAACAATATGATGGGTATTTAAAATGATTGATAGGTTAAAGTGGCCAATTAATGGAGCAGTTATACCGAGATCTCCACTGAGATTGTATCTGCGGCAATATTATTTTAATCCTTCATTATTCGTTAATTGATATAACTCTTTCATATTGGCTCGCACCACCTATTCTTTGTATTACGTTCATTTTATTCCCTGCGCAGAGCTCCACCGAAGCAACAAATTCAAGCCAAATGGGGAAGAAATCCAAGAGATTTGCGGCAACATCAGCTCCCATAGTAACAGGGCAATATACCGCTGATCCAGGACCAAGCAAGAAGGGATTGATTTCAGACACTACTTGTCTTGGCCTCGGCAACACGAGCTGGCAAAGCATATATAATCTAATTGAAGCTGAAGAGCTTGAAACGGTATCGGTGCAAGCTACTGCAGATTCAACTAGAAAGTCAGAGGCTTCCCTGAAGGACTTAGCCGACTCATATCTACACCGAATAGCAGCTCGAGAAAAAAATTCTTCCGTATACAGATGTAGTGCGATGGGCAGTAGAGGAAATCCCTGTCATGAATAGAACATTCTGCACAGTCGACGGAAGATTCTTCGGTTCGTTTCAACCTGATGATTTAAGAAAAATGTATCACTTTCCTGAACCACAAAAGAAATACAATAAAGCATTTCTGGAAAAGTTCACAAGTGAGAATGAAACTGAATCGGCCCCTATTCAGGAATGGAGACAGAACCCCGCAAGGCACAAACATGAATCTTCAGGTAAGTACTATGTAGATTCATTATGTTCTCCTTACTGTTACGCCGGGGCAATGATGTGTAGGATTTGGGGATTACATGATTCTACAAAATTCACGATTGAAATGGTTCCTCTAATGGAAGTGGCAGTTAACAGTGAGATAATCGATTAGGGAAATATATTGTCACATAAGTTAGCCACTGCTGTTCTTGAGTTTAGAAATAAAACTCGTGTGACCGATAGGTCTATTCCTCCATTTTATTTTAGTGCTTATATTTTAGATACTCTTTGTTTCAACTATGAATTTCTTGTGCTGGGGTGGAGATGGACTCCATAAGACCCCATGCCAATTCACATTTATCACCAAAAGCCGTGGAAAGCACACTATAAGGACCACCTGTATCAAATTTGTAATGGTTTTATGTTGCCTACTTACCGTGCCATTTTTGACAAGCCTGCCCCGAAGATTTCTTCACAAGCATAGATTGACCTAACTGCTCTAGGAAACTGGTTTGGGGAGGATAAATTCACATACATAAGGGTTTTTGGTAGCCTTGCCAGGCCTCATGTCCTTCCTCTGTACATACTCGACAAGCTGTTGGCCTGAGAATTAGCCTATCAAATTACGTCTGCAGGAGCAACCAAGACTCTGAGGACTTCAAAAAAGCAGGTTTGGCCTACTTTTCCTCTAATATGTGGTGTTTATACTTTGCACGACTACAAGCATGCAGAGAAGGAAGCAGAGAAAATAAACATGCTAAATCTTGCCACCATTCCTAATAGGCGATTTGACCGAAGGAAAGTCGTCTACAATGTGCTTGAACAGGCTAAACTCACAAGGTTTGATCATAAGGAAGATGATTTTGATGACTTATTTTCTTTGGCAGAGTCATTATTCCAGGTCCAAGCACTAGCTAAAATGAGATATAACGATGAAGGGTTAGTAGAATTCAATAAACTCAGAGAACAGAGGTTGCAAAATCTACCTCTGAATTTATTAGCTACTGCCCCGACAACAAAATCAAGCGAGCCTGAACAACAACTCATCGACAAACCTCTTGCTGCATCAAATATTCTTGAGACAGATAAAGAGAAAGTACATGAGAAAGAGCACGAGGAAGAGTAGAAAAAGGAGCAGGATAAGGGCCGCGAAAATGTCAATGTGGATACCCAGATTGATGTGAAACTAGTCCAAGAATGGCAGCAATTTGACTCCATCATAAGCAATCTGGAAGGTCCAAAAGGTGCTGATACACCCAAAGCAACAGATACACAGGATATAGTGTCAATAAAGGTTCCAAATGAAGGAACCAGCGGCCTACCCCCTAGCACAGATTTAGAAATAATTCAAAAAGATCCCTTTGATCAAATAATTTTGCAGGTGGAGGACATTCCTCCATTAGATGTCTTTTACAGTCCAAAACACAGGGCTGTAGTGAAATGACAGCGGAAAAGGAGAAGACTTGATCAACCTTCCCTGTTTCCAAAGTAAATAGAGACAACTAATGTAGTTTGGAAAGAAGAGTTTGATCCTTCAGATGACCTAACGAAGCTTTTCCAGTATGCCGGAGCTTATTCGGCAGCCACTATGGACAAGGCAACGGAAGTGAGTAATCTACTTAAAGAAAAAGACCAAGCAATTATTTTGTTGCAAACACAGCTCTCTGAAGCACAACAGAAAGTTGAACAGTTGGAACAACAATTATCAACACAACATCAATTAAATAATCAATTGAATAAGCAGTTGCTTGAAGAAAAACAGAGAATAGACTCAAGCGCAATCCAAAAGCAGAAAGAATTATCAGAAGCATTGGCAAGGTTAAAGACGATGAATGAACTAATGGCGAAAATTAAAGATGAGAAAATCGCTCAGCTATCACTTCAAATAGAGAAGTTCAAGAGTCTTCCACAACCTACCGATTTCAAAACAGAAGTGGTACAGATTAACAAGGCATTGGTGACACAATTAAGACTGTTATGTCATAATATTTCTCAGGTTGAGCCCCTTTGTGATATAATGGCATCAATAATCGATAAATCAGTTGATGCTAGACAGGATTTGGAGCAGGCCGACGAGACCCTGACAAATTTTCTTGCTTGGAAAGACACCAATGAGGGACAGGCAGGAAATCTACCCAAAATCCTAGAATCAAACAAGG
Source organism: Pinus taeda (assembly GCA_000404065.3). Taxonomy (NCBI): domain Eukaryota; kingdom Viridiplantae; phylum Streptophyta; class Pinopsida; order Pinales; family Pinaceae; genus Pinus; species Pinus taeda. The sequence goes on from APFE030058584.1 coordinate 80,013, forward strand.
AAATCCTATTCATGGCAGTCACAGCTGATGAAGGCAGAGAGAGAAGTTTCTAGATGTAGATTATCTACAAGTAACTTGATTGATTTAATCAATAACACTCTCTATCTGTCTAATATGATTTCACAATGTACACCAGGTAAATTGCTATCAGCTAAGACATTGGAGCAAGCATGCAATGAGGAGTTGGAGAAGAATGGAAGGTTAATCGCAGGCATCCAAAGTTTAACTTGGGACACCTATTCGTTGTTCTTAGTAAAACCATACAACCAGAGAGCCGCCCTCAAGTGTCTAACTGATGCGATCAGTTGTATCATTCCCGAGATACATGACGCCACATACTCGGCTCAGCCGCCCTCCAGAATTGGAACCGATGCTTGCAATCTGCCAACTCAGATCAAAGGGAGAACAACCGAAGTGATGAATCATGCTGCTGACTACCAACAAACCTGCTATGGAGAAGATATTCAAGATCGAGTTGTACCAATTAAATAGCATTTTATTTTTGTAGTTAGTTAGTTTAATTAGTATTTATAGACCCTTTCATGCATTTAGAAAGGGTCCTCAGTTTTTGTATAAGACTCAAACCTGGAAGTTGCACTATTGTGCTTTTGGTATATTTTTTATAAGACTGAGCCATTATTCCAAATTCTAACGAATGAAGCTTTTATGGGATTTGCACTATTGCCTTGATATGAAAGTATCTATGAGTTGGAAAAAGGAATTCAAATTGCGATTGATATCGAGAATGATTTACAACACATATGGTACTACTATCTATGATCTAGTTTCATTCTTTTATGTGAATCGTTATTTGATTACTTTTGCTATCATTGAATATATGTATGTGTTTTCAACAACATTCCTTATATTTTTCACTATTGGATGTTTAAGGGATGTTATTCTTTTAGTCATATATGTATCGGTGATATATTAAGGATAAGTGTAACAATGTTTTATTGATTACTTTGTTCAACTATTTGAACAAAGTAATTATTATATGAATGAATGTCTTTGTTTATCAAATAGAGTCATCTATATGCTTATTTGTGAATACAGATTATCAAACGTTGCACTTAGAAATAGAAATTTCCCGTGATAGGATAGTTATTCATATTTTTACTTTTAGATTAAATCATTCATCCATTACCATTTTATTAGAAAACCACTCATTTATCCATCCCCTTTTATTCATCATTGGGAAACTGGTCCCATTATTTCTAGTCGGAGCCACCACACCAAACGGAAAAGGAGTTGTATTAAGGTCCGGACCGGGTGGTTTTCCCCGATGTTGTTGCAGTGGTTTTCGAGGCATCAACATGCCTCCCCCCCCCTTCAAATTTTGAAAGTTTCAAGTTTTATTCCATGGGGGTAAGAAAGGGCTTGCAATCCTGCATTCCAAAGCACTGAAGAACTTCTGTTGCATACTTACTATGAGAAATGAAAATATGATGTGGACATTGGAATACTTCAACTCCAAGATAGTAGTGAAGTAGGCCCAAGTCTGTCATCTTAAAACCTGCATGTAACTCCTTTTTCACCTGTACAATATGATCATCATTGTTTCCAGTAATGATAAAATCATCTACATACATAACAAGAATAACCAGATTTTGACCCTTTTGTCGTATATACAAAGTATCATCAGATTCACTTCGTTGAAAACTAACTTTCCGAAGGTATTCATCCATTTTGGCATACCAAGCTCGTGGAACTTGTTTTAGCCCATATAAAGCCTTAATCATTTTACAGAATTTATGTTCTTGTCCTTCAATTTCAAAACTTGGCGGCTGTGCCATATATACATCTTCCTGTAAATCTTCGTTGAGGAAAGCACTCTTTACATCCATCTAATGAACTTTCCATCCTTTTTGTGCTGCTAATGCGAGTGTTAAGCAGATGGTGTTCTAGTTTGCTATAGGAGCAAAAGTCTCCTCATAATTAATGCCTTCTTGCTGCACAAAACCTTTAGCCACAAGTCTAGCTTTGTACTTGTCGATTTCTCCATTTTGGTTGTACTTAATTCTGTAAACCCATTTTCATCCGATGGGTTTACATTTTGAGGACAATCAACAAGTTTCCAAGTGTTGTTGTCTTGAACTGCCTTGTATTCTTCAATCATAGCTTCTTTCCATTCTTTATATTTTACTGCCTCTTTGTACGTGGAGGGTTCAGTAAAAACATTTGTGATCAAGGCAAAATTTCCTTCATTCCTTGTGGACCCCCTTGTTCCTGTTTTATTTTTCTCATCGGGCCTTACATCTTTCAAAAGTTGAACAACCCATTTTGGCAATTGATGTTCACTTGTTTGAGATTCTGAAAAGTCACCATCATTATAAAGAGGATTAATCTAAACCGAGGTACGTTGATCAACTGCAGATTCTGGGGGTGAAGAATCATTGTTAGAAGAACTACTGCTACTAGGAGATTCTGATGAGCTGCCAAAAGACCCAGACTGTGTTGGTGAAGTAGATGGATTGGATGAATCATCTTCAGAGGAAGGAAAATCAAGTTCATACCAATTTTGTGAATTTGGTTGACTTGGATTGTTTCCTTTCCTTTTATCTCCTTTTGTTTCCAATTTTTTAAAAAGATGTTCTATTTATTCAACACTCTTACTCTTAGTTTCATCAAAAATTACATCTCTGTTGACGATAAGTTTCCCATTTGATAGAAGCCTGTACATTTTCTTCTCATCCGAATATCCAATCATTGTGCATTTCAAACTTCATGAGTCTAGCTTAGTTCGTTTTTATTTTGGAACTAAGGCATAACACACGAAACCAAAAACCCTAAGGTGTTTAAATTTAGGTGTGAAACCAAAACATGCTTCATAAAGGTGTGATTCCATCCAAAGAAGTAGTGGGAGACCTGTTCCTTAAGTAAACAACTGTATGGATTGCTTCTGCCCAATAAATAGGACTTAACTTTTTAAAAGTTAACATAGATATCGCCATTCCTAAAAAAGTGCGATTGATTCTTTCTCCTACTCCATTTTGCTATGGAGTATAGAAATTTGTAAGATGTCATTTGATCCCATTGTCTCTGCAATAATTTTGAAATACATTTGAAGTGAATTCTCCTCCGCTGACAGTTCTAAGAGTGCCAATATTTTCCTGGACTTCATTTTCAACAAGTTGACGAAATTTTTTCAACTTTTCAAATGCCTCTGACTTATGCTTCAAGAAGTAAACCCATGTCATTCTACTGAAATAATCAATAAAGAGTAAGAAATATTGTAACCTCCTAGAGAAGCTTGCAAGGGTCCACAAATGTCACTGTGTACTAATTGCAAACGCCTATTTTCTCGCCATGAGCTTGTCGGGAAAGGTTCTCGATTTTGTTTTCCATAAATGCAAGCTTCACATCTTGCATTTTATTTCTTGAAGGTAGGAAGTCCCTTAACCATTCCTTGTTTAGTTGAGAGAGATTGTCAAAGTTTAGATGTCCATATCTCACATGCCATAATTTGATAGGTGAAATGTTTGTGCTTGCTGCTCCTACAAAGTCATAATTCCTTAGAATAACTGTTCCTTTCATCCTTAAAATTTTTCCATCTTTGTATCTTGTCATCACTATTTTCATGTTTTGTTTGATTGAATTAATTTTAACTAGGCCATCCTCCAAAACCACTTGATGTCCAGCTTGCTAGATCGAGACTAAAGACAACAAATTCTTTTTAAAGGTGGGTACATACCATACATTTGAAATCAATCTTTCTCCAATGTCAGGAAAATAAAATTTAACAACACCTTTTCCATAAGGAGTATGTTTTGTATTATCAGCAAGAAATATTGAACTAAGGTGGCATGGTTAGAAGTTCCAAAAGAAGTCTTGTCGAAAAGTCATGTGTTGAGTTGCTCCTGTATCTTAAATCCATGCATCTTCATAATCACTTTGAAAAAAGGTGGAAACTAATGCTACTGATTCTGATCTTTGACTTGATGTGAATACATATTCTGAACCATCATTATCTTGATCAGTGGCAAATTGAGCCGTTTTTTGATGGAACTTAGGAATTTTATCAATGGAAGTTCTATAGTCTTCTGCAAAATGGCCCACTTTGTTACATCTTCTGCAGAAAATTTGATTCAAGTCTCTACCTCTTCCTTGATACTGTCCTCTGCCTCTGCTTTGACCTTTGTTTTGAGTTGGCCCTCTGCCTTGACTTTGACCTCTTCCTTGAAAGTTTCCTCTGCCTTGAAATTTGCCTCTGTTTTGAAAGTTTCCTCTGCATTGACTGTTTCCTCTTCCTTGAAAGTTTCCTCTATTTTGGCTTCTTCCACGACCTTGTCCACTATATGTTGCTGGATGTGGATGGGAATGTCCTCTTCCTTTAGAATTGTCAGTTGATGATTTACTTGTGCTGGCTTTTGTGAAGAAGACATCTTCCCCTTGTTTCTTCTTCCCAAAATTTTTGTCATGTTGAGCTAACATCTCACTTATCTCATCAAACTTTAATTTGTCTAACTTTCCAGTCACTTGTAGAGTTTCCAAAAAATGAGTGTAGGAAGAAGGCAATCCAACAATTAGAATTGTGGTCATGAAATTTTCATCTACTACTGGAAATCCTGTTTTTATTATTTCTTGCTTAATATTTTTAAGCCTGGAGATATACTCAAGGACATCTCCCCCTTCAATTAGTTTTTGTTGAAGCAACTTAAGTTGTATATCAACCTTTTTTTATTCAGGTTGTGTATCAAATAGATCTTTAAAAGTACACAAAGCAGTCCATGCATCTGAGGCGTTTTCAATATGAATTTACATCTCATCATTAATTGAGGACTTTAGATGAGCTAGTGCCTTGACATTTTTAACTTCCCATTTTGCAAGTGAAGCTACATCTGTGGGTTTATTAGGCTTAATGTTTCCATCACATATGTCTTGCCAGAATTCATTATATATGAGAGTGCTTTCAATGGGACATTTCCATGTTTTGTATGATTTTATCCCTTCAAGCTTATCAGAATTAGAGAACATATTAATTAACTTCGACATTGTAGTTTTGAAGCTTTGTATAAAAAAGAATCAAGCACAAGGAAAAGATGAGAAACATGTCACACGAAACACACCACGCAAAAACGATCTATCGGGGCTTGGCCTTGACCCTCGTATAGTCATTGGAGGAGAAAATTGACTGAGCTTTGCACTTGGCTCTAGTCAATGAAATCTTTCAAAATTTGACTTATTTACAATCCTTGCAATATTTGATGCAAAATATACTCTAACCCCCCCCGGAAAGTAAAAAATTACTTTGATTTACAATGTCACACTTATCTCTCCAAATAAAAAATTACAAATAAAATCTCCTTATTACTCCAAAAATTAACTGGCCCAGACACTTACAAATAATAATTCCCAAAATACAAATAATAATCGCTCGAAGAAAAAAATACCCCACCCACCTTATTACTCCATTACAACAAAATCAATGTCAATAATACTTATCTCTCCACTTAAAAAATTACCATTATTCCTTATCTCTCAAAACAATCCTCACTTTATTAATATATTCTAATTCTTTTAAACTTACGTTAAAAAAGTGAGTTAAACTCATAACCAATATGGAACTTTTCTCTGAATAGAGGGAGCGCCATTCCACTCGTCAAATGCACCCATGCATATCATAACTCCTTTATCATTTTAAAATCTACTCATAGTTTTTAGTTGACAAGACCACCATTATATCACATTAAAAGTTGTTTGATATACGCAAATCTATAGCAATATGACATCTGCAAATAACCATATTTATGAGGAATTTTTCTCTGACTGTATTGCTGAGTAGAAAATACAGGTCCAAGATCTCCAATCTACTCTGGAAAGTGGAATGAATGATGAATATATTCAGACCCAGGTTCTGAGAGTTTTAGGCCAGTATGAGAGATATTACAGTACGAGGGCCGAAGCAGCCGAGCGTAATGTTTTAGCCATGTTCTGCCCCACATGGAATAACCTTATGGAAAGTGCCTCCCTTTGGATTAGAGGATGGAGATCCTCCATGATATTTCAGTTGGCTTATGCTGAAATAGCGAAACAATTAGAGTCAGAGTTGGCCGAGCTGCTAAAAGGCATAAAATCCTCTACTTTGGCTCCTCTGTCCTCCAAAAAGCTCTACCAGATAAACAAGCTACAGTGTGAAACACTGGAGGAAGAGGATAATCTTTCGGAAAAAATGGCAATTCTGCAGCACAGCATGGTCGATGGACCTCTGCTAAGTTTGGCCCAGGTTGTGTTTGGAACTAGTAGCCTGGAGTCTGTGCTGGAAGGTAAAGACAGAGAGGAAGGCTCTCTAGATTTGTCTTGCATTGATAAATCAGTTAATGAGCTTCACTGACCTACTGCTAGATTGTATGCGATGGGAAGATCCCTTGCTTCTTGAATGATGTTCGTGCTGAGTAATCTATTGTCGTTGGGCTTCTTCTTTCATAATTGAAGTGATTCACATTGTTTGCTTGAGATCTGCGGGGCTAAAAATAGCGAGTTCTCTAGTTCTGTCCATAGTCATTATTATCTGTGTTTTCAAATTTTCCACAATAGTCACAGGGTGACAAATTCCGTGGAGTAATCAGGGGCCAAAGGCCTGGAGCGTATTGTACAACAATTCTAATTATGGGAAGTTTCAACTTAACAATGGAGTCAGCCAAACCTCACATATGTGATGGAGAATTGATTCTTTGATCACATTTTGGGGTGGATGAAGTGGTGCAATAACAGAAATTCAAGATACAGAGGCAATTTTTTTTATAATAATAAAAAATGATTTTTAGATTTAAAAATCTAAAATAAATAATAAAATTTCTTTTCCTTCAACAAAAACTGGACAATTTCCATACCAATCATTTGTTGATCAATTCCATGGAGTTTTCCAAGAACTTGTAGAGCTGGAATCTCCTCTTCACATCAGCTGCATTACTGGAGCTCCGATACCACAATAATGGAAGAAGTGTCCTCACACACACAATTTTATTAATCAGAAGAGAAATTACATAATAATTTTGCAAGAGTTTACACACACACACACCAATTCAATTGCAATCAGGAGAATGAGCTACATATAACCTTAATTTCCTAACCTATTCTAGTTATGGACTACTTATTAAATTAACAAGTGTCCATTTACAATAAATGCCATTCTAACCAATTTACTAACTCTACTCCTAAATTGGAGCCTAAGATATGACATTATTCTAGATGTCATATCTTTTACAACAATATTCTATTTCTAAGTGTCTCCAATATTTAATTAAATATTCTCAATAAATAAATATTCTATCCTAACTTTGTGAACTATGAATTTTGTATTTTGGATCATCTAACAAGTTCTTGATCATCTTTGCATGTTGATTATATGGTCAAGAGAGCACAAAGACCTTTTTGGAAAATTGGGTGGTTGTGTTGGACAAATTGGTGAATGATGGAAGGCCATTCAACTGGTCGGATCTGCTGGCTCTTTAGTTGAAAATCCATGTGACTAACGCTTGAAATTTGCCCAAGGATGAGCAAGTGAGATTCTACATGTCTGCACATTTACTTGATGCAATCTATGCCCAACATCAGTTCCTTGGCATGGGTTGGACATGGAAACCAAAAGAGTCTACCGTCAACATTTATTGTAAGTTGCTTTCATGATCTCGATGTACAAATTGATCTTTGATCAGGATCCACCTTGCATGTCCCAAGAAGCGATGGAGGCAATACTTAACATTGCATATTGGTATGCTTTACCCGGTGGCACCTTCATCAGGATGTTTGGTGGAGATAAGCCTCTGAATGTTCTACCAAGGTATGCCATGGACAATTTGGTCATGCAAGAGGTCGCATATCACCTCTCCACGGGGTTATCAACAGGACTGCACAGGAAGAAGAAGGCACCATGGCCCACCCTTCATTTATGGATCATATTGTACAAGATTAAGAGCTTGAAATATGTAGATGTCGAAGAGAAGGAGATATTGAACTTTGATTTCAACACCAAAGACTTCAATCCATATGATCCCCATGACATTTAAAAGAACCATTGCGCAAAAGTGTACTATCCATGGATCCATAGTACATGTCATTGGGCAGAGGAGGACCCTTGGAGGTATTGTTACAAATAATCCAAGCTCAATGAACCAGTCAGTATAGCCACAAAATGGAAATCTTCTCTGCAGGAAGCAACACTACAGGAAGCGACAACAACAACAACAATAAGAAACAAACCGACGGAGGACAAGGGTAAGAGGAAGATTGCCAAGAACCCAGACGCTAAGAAAAACTACAAGTTCAAAGAAGATCCTCTAATTGAGAAATAAATTTTGGCAGTGGAGGAAACGAGGCAACAACAACTAAAGAGAGCAGAGTAAAGGAAGAGAGAAAAGCAAAGGTTGGAGGAGGCAGAAAGGAAGTTGTAGGAAACATAGAAGAAGTTGAAGTAAGAACAAGAGCTAAAAAGGATAAAGAGAGAAGAGAATCAGAAACAGGAAGAAGAAGAAGGGAAAGGCACGATGATAGAGAAAACTGCGCCCATACATGTTGAGGAGTTAGAAAAACCCGCAGTTGAAGAAGAGGCTGAGAAAATGCAAGATCGAGAACTTGCTCAGCTGATTGAGAAAATTACTAAAGTATCGAGCATGGAGTTGGGATAGGAGCCACAAGATCAAGATATCGACCTCATGCCGAGAGCACCTGAGGTCACCCCTCAGTCTCCACCACCTCCAGTATTAGAATCGGTCTCGAGCGAGCAAGGGGAGGTTGTTCTCCTTGATTATGATCCGATGATGGATTTGTACAATCTATCATTTGACGAATTTTCCACAAAAGATTGTACAAGAGTGAAGAAAGAATTTTTTGGATGATCACGTGTCACCTGCATTTATGAAGGAAAGGGTGATAATGTCAGATGTCAGAAATCATCCAATTGCAATGGCTGATGCCATTATGGCTTATGAAGGAGCCACAAGCTCAAATGTAAAGTTCCTGTTAGCAAAGAATGAACAGATGGAAAAGAACTTGCAAGTGATGAGGCAGAAGACAGAACAATCCATAGTTTCCACAATGATAGAGATGAGGAAAGCAATACTTGTTGAAGTGTTAGCTCTTGAGGCTACCATGCAGAAAATCTATGATAGGTTTGTCACCCTGCATAAGGCAGTTGTCCATCTATACGTTTCAACAACTAAGCAAAAAGGTTGTCTAAACTCTCAAGGACATACATGTTGCTATCGCCCATGTGCAAGAATGGATAATGAGGTACAAGAGATCCCCACTTTACTTGCATAAGATGATGAAGCCGTACACAGAGCTATACAAAGCAAGGATCCAAATGTTGATCCATAACTATGATTAACTTTCCCCATTCGTCAATAACACATAGGTTTCATATGCACGCTCTATATAAGAGTTTGGGAGTCATGGTGAGAATGCACAAGATCCCGTCAATCAGTTCCCTCACCGAAGCTAAGCATAAGAACCAAGTCCGGCTAGAGGTTGACAGGTACATGGAGTATCTAAGGCAAGAGGCTACCATCAATGACTTGGAGCTGAGTGCAGAAAACATGCAAAAGTATATTGATGGTTCTATCACGGTCAAGATCATGTTGCACATGCTTCAGGATGAGTTGGACAAAGGTTCCAAGACCTTATACCCCAAAGCTATGGAGGCAAGAGTCCACTATCAAAAAGACACCATTAAGTAGTTTGGGGACACCATAGCACAATACCAAGCTTGGTATTAATATGTCACCGAGAAGCATCAAGTGGACGTTGTCGAGTTGGTCTTTCCCCAAACTTTTGAGTCATAGCATTTTGCCTTGTTAGGCTATCTCTAGCCTATTTTGTCTCACATGGGTACTTGTGGAAAATGTATATTATTTGTAAATAAGTTGTAAGTGAAGGTCCAAGCGTTATTAGTGGAATGTCAATAGTCACTATGTAATGTAATGAGTTATTTGTAAAGAAGTTGAAGATTCATGAGGGTAGTAAAAAAGTTACAAATGGGAATGTCAAGGGTCACCCCGCCCTTTGTTATAAATAGAACCTCATACCTCATAGAACAAGCTTTTGGGAGCCAAGATTTTGGCTAGGCTTAGGCTTAGAGAAGGCTTGGGAGAATTGTTACGAGCCTTGGTTTCTTCACAATATAGAGTGATTATACTTCTTTGGAGGAGAAGGTGTTTTTGACTGTAATGTTTCACTATTGGGGCTAGTGGTTGTCAATGGTGTATGTATGGTGGAAATTTCACTTATAATAATAATCACTGAGCCAACATGATTTCATGCATATGTTGTTATTGTAGTTGGACTATTCTAGTTTATTTAGCAATGTATATTGTTTAACTTACACATTTGCTTATGAACTACTTTATATGCAATTGTATGAATCTTGTTGAATGCATGTTGTTGGATTAACCTGTCACTTTGGTTTGTGGACTATTCCACATTCTGACTTGTGATGTCATTCTGCTCGTGTGTTCTATTGAAGCTACGTACTATTACATGATTCTAAGGGGAACACTTCCTTTTCCCCTTTGTGTGTTAGAACCCTCATACATCTCGCTTGACTTACTGCAAGGTCACACACTTGCTTCTGACCAAATTCATCATACTTATCTTTGCGCACTACCACGGTTAAGGCATTGCATTAGCACCCACTGCTGAGACTCCTACTCCAAACGGTTCAAGGTCTAGTTGGGACTTATTACCGGTGAGATCCCCTTGAACGTTGGTGGGTCCAACATTGTCAACACTTTTAGCGCTAGGAGGACTAGATGACAAGTAGAGCCCTCAAAGTTTGTTTTGAATCTCTGCACATCATTCATGACTTACATCACAATCTCAACCCCGACATGTTTTTCTCACACTCATGATTTCGATGTGTCGGTGGACGTTATAGATGACTTGTCACAACTTAAATATGATGGTGAAAGAAAAACATCCCTATTAATTCACAAAGTTTCCTTTTCGGGTTTCTGTGACTGGAATGAAGTCCCCTCGGACGGCATTTCTTGTGGGTTGTTCGCTTACATGTTCGAAGAGTGTGTCAAGGAATGGTGTCACACATTGCTCGTAGCCTCTATACACTCTTTCAACCACATGTTTTAAGAGTTAGGCTGTGATTTCATCTTTTATGACCATAACACGCTTAATCACAAAATTTTAAAATTACGAAAATCACCTAACAAATAAATTGCACACTTTTATGATCATTTATGTCATTACTGTTTTGAATTTCCAGAAGATGAAGTTGACTAGAAATTTATGACTGAAATATTTCAGTACCTTGTTCAAATATTTGAGAATCCACATGAATCAGAATTTTTTGAACCCCTCACAACATTCTCAGTGTTAGAGCTTCTAAATCTGAGACATAAAAGGTTGCTGTCCCAAGTGACCCTCCATCCCCTTCTCATCAAACAACTCTAGTTCTACAGGACAAGGTGGGAGAATTTGTGAACCTACCCGTTGAACTGTCACCATCTCCTCCTATCCCACATGCTCTAGATTTCTGCATAGATTTGGAGTGTTAGCTTGACGGTTGTCACATAGTCTCATCTTCTCAATATTTGTCTACTGGTTCCTTTGATCCTCTAGATTTTGGTATGTTGTGTTCATCCGTTCCAGACTTCACATGTGATGTTCATGAGGATCAAGTTTTGGATGGAGTTGGTGTTGAAAAACCAACCCACACTATCATTTTTGATGAGTATTTGTGGGAATATGAACAAGAAGTTGCAGTGAAGGGTGGCCTCCTTCTGTCCGCACCTCGTTCGCTTTATCCTGACATATTCTGTGATTCTGGAATTTCTGTTCCTTCTTGTGAAAATTCATCATTAGATGTTTCCACTTCCAATCATTCATGGAATGCATAGGATGTCAGTGCATCATTTGATTGCAGAGAGGACAAATATTTCTTCCTAAATCCACTCGATCTCTCATCTTTCACTTCTAGAAATTCAGAGGGTGAAAATATTTGTTTCTCATCAACCCCTCTTTACAATTCCTCAGATCATGAGGATGCCATTTTTCATCTTGAATGTTCTGATCATGGTTGTCATAATCTATTCACTCATTCATTGATCATGATTTTGATTCATCTACTGTTGATCTTTCTAAGTCACCGATCTTCGATGATCCATCTTCTGATGAAGTGGAAAATCCTCAAGTTGTCGAGGCACTTGAGCCCAAATTGATGGTTACATTAGGTTCTCGTAGCCTTGAGGTCAGTTCCACTTTTGATCAGAAATTTTTTAAATCTCCCCAGGCTCCTCATCACTCTCTTGTTCACATTGAAAATCAATCTAGTTCACAATTTTCGCATCCTCCACCAGAATCACACGATCCTATTGATCATGCATTGGAGGATTCTTACATAGAAAGCATTGCTGCGAAATAAAAATTTTCTTCTTTCTTCATGTTTGCTCGTTTGTCAAGTTCGAAGGAGTGTACATGCTTGTTGTTCATGCACAATGTGAAGCAACACCATGATACATCTGCAAAGCTCCTTTAATGTGCTTTCATTTTTTTTTTCTTTTTTGGACGCATTCAAACTTCGAATGTTTTGGTTTGCATTGCTTTATCTTTCTTGTATATTGGTTTGCTTGAATATATTTCTCGTCAACCATGCCATCACCTACATAGGTTAACCAATGCGCTGGTGGCTGTATTGGAAATATCACTTCATGTGAGTTGGCCCATGCTCTGCTTAGCTTAGGAGTAGGAGTGTTTACTTTCCTATTTTATTTTGCTTATTTTGTTTTGATTCATCTTCTTTCCTTTGCATGTTTGTTGTTTTATGCAGCCGTAGGATTAATTTCCGCATGAAACCATGTATGGATTCTTGAGACAAGCAGGGGTGAAATACAAGAGGACTTGTACAACTATCAAAATTGGTTATCTTTTTATTCCCTCTCTTTATGATGATCATGTGTTTCTTCCAGTCGATAATACCCTGATGGAAAACACGTTCCTTTCAGAGTGAGGCTTGGTGAAATCATGACACTTGCACTTTTTACTAGTACCACCTACTCTAATCCGTTTTCTATAATTCATCTAACCCTTGTCAACTAAGTCAAGTAGAGTAAGGACAGGGGGGAAACTTAACAAGTATGTCAAAGGTATATATATAAATATCCTTCTATGAAGGGTCAACCTCTTCTGCTCTCAATAAGTTGGGATCCCTCTTCTGCCTCATGAAATAAATAAGTGCTTATGCACAGTTCTTTGAAAATGAAAAAATGGAAGGAAAATAAAATAAAGGTGAAAGAAGAGAAAGTCTTCCTACACAGAGAGGTGAAGCAAGTAACTCCATCAGGGTACTGTCCAGGCTTACTGGTAGCAGAGCAATTCTTGTGTTCCCGAAGTGACTCTATCAGGGTACTATCTAGGCCTGCTGGTAGCAGAGCAACACCATAGATGAAACTAAAACTCTGATAGTATATATTACTTGTGCATCAGTATACCCCTCATCCCCAATCGAAACAACTGAGTTGAGTTGGCTTGGTATGTGTGTTGCCGATAAAGAGAATGGTAGGGACTACATATTTAACTCAAGCTAGTGAAGAAGCTACGACGATTAAAGAATCAAACAATACTTCCGGAAGAGTTAGAATCGATTTACACAAGACAAGGTCCATACAGAGAGCTAGAGTGCTACCAATGTGTCGCTAATGTTGTAGCGGCTACAATCACCCTCCAAAATGTTTCCTATGCTTCGTTTTGGAGCCTCCCTCCTAAATCACAACAAATTATCTCACACTAACCTAGGTACTTGTGCTTTAATTGAGCTTTGTCTTGTGCTTTATGGCTTGTGTTCCTAACATGCTTTACTGCCTAACCCACAAGCTGATCTATTGACTTGGTTTCAACCCCGTTCTAGGATTTCATTAGTAAACTGCACAATCCTTGAGGGAAACCAACCTTGCTCTCAAGAATTGTGCAGTGCAAGCCAACAATGTGCCTTTAGATCTAGAATTACGTAGAACCAGCTGACAACCAACCTTTAGAAGGGAAATTGCACACAACATGAGAGGCAGATAGGGCCACTCGACCCATAAATTTCATAGAAGCTTTTCCCTCAAGAACTGCCCGATGCATGAGCCAGTGAGTTGCCCAATTCTCCCCGGAACTATGCAATCTCTCCAAGAAATGCATGAAAAATTTTCCTGAAAAAAGAAAAAACATGAAAAAGACAAAAAGAGAAAAAACATCCCTAGAAAGTAGGGATCTATTTTTAGCAGTCTGAAGGTGGCACTCGAGTTACTTTTGAAACTACTGCCAAGTGTCATTTTTTCCTAGATTTTTGGCCTTCATGTCATAAACTCTAAATCTACAAAATCTATTTAGTGGACGCTACCAAAGATGATTTGTTCATTCGATCTTGGAGCTCTGAAATTCTCAAGGAGGTCAAGGAACCTTTGACATAGTCATCGCAACTTTTCTAGGTAAGTCTTGATTTCTAGTCATTTGTTGTTTTTTCTGTTGCTTTTGTTTGTTTGGCTTGTGAGAATGTTGTTTTACTCGTTTTATTGAACGACCACTGGTGTTTTGATTTGTTTTAGCTTGTAGAAGTGCTCTTTTAAGTTTTTCATTTTCTTTCCCAAGTGTCGCATGTATTACCCATTCTTTTCACTAACGATCATTGTTACAACGACACCCTCCACATGCTTCCTTATTCTTCAGTTTGATTGTTTCCTACACTCATTTATTTGCATGCATCATCATTCACCTAGATCTACTCCCATCATGATTCCCTCCATATTTTCTTGTTTTCATGCTCCCATTAGGCATATTTGGGCTTCCTTGGCCCAAATCTTGCTTCTCCCTAGCATGCACTACGCATTTCTGGATCTCAAGGCTCTATAAATTGTGCAGAGGCTACCAAGCCCTGGCTCTAACTACGCAGTTCCAGGAGCCAACTCCAAGCCTTGGACACTAAGACTGTGTAATGCGCATTCTCTCCTGGCATGTGCCTAGACTGAACCACACATTGTGCAGTTCCCGTCAGAATGCCTCCCCACTAACTGCTAGGACTATGCAATGCATAGTTCTAGCTGGCAACCAATTACCTATGTGAGTCAAGATTACGCAATCCTTCCCAGAAGTTGCCCAGTTTGTTGTTTGGTTTATTCTTGAAGTGCTTTTGGTTTCAACCTAACATTTGCATGCCATGAGTGTCCTCTCTGTCTCTAGGTACAATAGTTGTTGAGAAAATTTCTAGCAGTTACCAGAGTTGCATTAAAGGATACTGTCGAGAGTTGCACTAGGGAAGAATTTGAGCAGGTGTTAGTGAATTTTCCAATTTATGCAGACACTCATCTATTCATTGAGAAGGGAATGAATTTAACATGGCAAGAGATTACATATATCTTTGTAGGGGACTTCAAGGAAGATTTAGAGGATTGACAGTTTGATATCAGTGTCCACTGGTTAGGCTTACATAAGGTTGCATGTAGGTACCCTGCCTTCCCATGTGTGGAAATCATCCATTGGATTGTCTCACACATAGATCCTGAGACTATGGCATTGAGTAGTTCCAGTGGGATACAATGTACTAACTCCAGGGTAGAGAGCTATTAAGAGATGTATCATTTACCTCAGTTGGTGAACTACATGGATACACTTTTCTTTGCCACACACAACTTTGTGAAAACCAGAGATATTATAAAGCATTGGGTGAAAGAGCCATCAAAATTTGGAGTGATGCCCACTCATGTTTACAAGACAAAGTCACTCAGGAAGGCCTACCAGTTCTTGATCATCTTTGCCTTCTGATTATATATTCAAGAGAGTATAGATACCTTTCTGGAAAATTGGGTGGTTGTGTTGGACCAATTGTTGAATGATGGAAGGCCATTCAACTGGTTGGATCTGCTATCTCTTCAGTTGAAAACTCATGTTACTAATGCCCAAAATCCACCTAAGGATGAGCAAGCGAGATTCTACATGTCCACGTATTTACTTGATGCAATTTGTGCCCAACATCAGTTCCTTGGCATGGGTTGGACATGGACACCAAAAGATATTGTTGTAAACATTTATTGCAAGTTTCTTTCTGACTGCAACTACCAAGGAGTTATGGCAAGGTTGAATGACCATTTCATCATCCTGGTGTACAAGTTGATTTTCGAGCAGGATCCACCTTGCATGTCCCAAGAAGCAATGGGGGAAAACTTAACATTGCAAATTGGTAGGCCTCACTCAGTGGCACCTTCATCAAGATGTTTGGTGGAGAGAAGCCTCCACATGTTCTACCAAGGTATGCCACAGATAAGTGGGCCATGCAAGAGGTTGCATATCACCTCTCCACAAGGTTATCAATAAGAGTGCATAGGAAGACGAAGGAACCATGGCCTGCCCTTCCTTTGCGGGTCAGATTGTACGAGATTAAGATCTTGAAAGATGTGGATGCCGAAGCTAAGGAGATAACGAAGTTTGAGTTTGACACCAAAGGCTTAAATCCATATGATCCCCACAATATTTGCAAGAACGACTGTGCAAAGGTGTACTATCCATGGATCCATGGGACATGTCATTGGGCAGAGGAAGACCCTTGGAGGTATTGTTACAACTAATCGAAGCTCAATGAACCAGTCAGTATAGCCACAACATGGAAAGCTGCTATGTAGGCTACAACACCGTAGGAAGCAACAACAACAACAACAGTAAGCAACAAACTGACGCATGACAAGGGTAAGAGGAAGATTGTCGAGAACGTAGAGGTTGATAAAAGACAAAAGTTCAAAGAAGATCCTCTCATTGAGAAAGCAACTTTGGTAGTGGAAGCAAAGAGGCAACAACGACTAAAGAGAGTAGAGTGAAGGAAGAGAGAAAAGCAAAGGTTGAAGGAGGCAGAAAGGAAGTTTTAGGAAACATAGAAGAAGTTGAAGGAATAACATGAGCTAAGAAGGAGAGAGAGAGAGAAGAGAAGCAAAAACACAAAGAATAAGAAGGGAAAGGCGTGATGACATAGCAAACTGTGTCCATATAGGTTGAGGAGCCAGAACAACAAGCAATTGAAGAAGAGGGTGAGCAGATGTAGGATTGAGAGCTTTCTTAGCATATTGAGCAAATGACTAAAGTAACAAACATGGAGTTGGGATAAGAGCCTCAGGACCAAGATATCGACCTCATGGCAAGAGCACCTGAGGTCACCCCTCAGTCTCCACCACCTCCAGTATTAGAACCAATCCCGAGTGAGCAAGGGGAGGATGTTCTCCTTAATGATGATCTAGTGAAGGATGTGTACAATCCATCATTTGACGAATTATAGCAGAAGATTGTACAGGTGTAGAGAAATCATTTCCTGGATGATCACGTGTCCCCTAAATTTATAAAGGAAAGGGTGATAGTGTCAGATGTCAGAAAGCGTCCAATTTCCATGGCTGACGACACTATGGCTTATGCAGGAGCCACGAGCTCAAATTTTAAGTTCCTGTTAGCAGAGAATGAATTGATGGGAAAGAAATTGCAAGCAGCCAAACATAAGACAAAACAATCCATAGGTTTCGCAATGGCAGAGATAAGGAAAGTGATAATTGTTGAAGTATCAACTCTTGAGGCCACCATGCAGAAACTATATGACGGATTTATCACCGTGCATAAGGTGGTTGTCCATCTATATTGTTTTCAGTAGTGAAGTAGAAAGGTTGTCCAAAATCTCCACGACATACATGTTGTTATCGCTCATGTGCAAGAATGGATAATGTGGTACAAGGGAGCCCCACTTTACTTGCATAAGATGATGAAGCCATAGGTAGAGCTAGACAAAGCAAGGATCCAGATGTTGATCTAGAACAATGAGCATCTTGCCTCGTTCATCAACAACATACAGGATTCATATGCACGGTTGTATAAGATTTTGGAATTCATGTTGAGAACGCACAGGATCCCATCAATCGGTTCCCTCACTGAAGTTAAGCATAGGGTCCAAATCCGGCTAGAGGTCGACAGTTACATGGAGCAGCTAAGGCAAGAGGCCACCATCGATGACTTGGAGCTGAGTGTAGAAAACACATAGAAGTACATTGGTGGTCCTTTCATGGTCAAGGCCATGTTTCACATTCTTCAGGATGATTTGGACAAAGGTTCCAAGAACATATACCCAGAAGCTATGGAGGTAAGAGTCTGCTATTAGAAAGAAATCATCAAGCAGTTTGGGGACACCATAGCACAATACCAAGCTTGGTATCAATACATAACAAAGAAGCATCAAGTGGAGGTTGCCGAGTTGGTATTTCCCCAAACTTCTAAGTCATAGTGTTTTGTCTTGTTAGGATGTCTCTAGCCTATTTTGTCTCACATGGGTACATGTGGAAAATGTATAATATATGTAAATAAGTTGTAAGTGCAATTCCATATGTCATTATTGGAATGTGAATAGTCACTATGTAATGTAATGAGTTATTTGTAAAGAAGTTGAGGAGTCACGAGGGTAGTGAAAAAGTCACAAAGGGGAATGTCAAGGGTCACCCCACCCTTTTTTATAAATAGAACCTCATAACTCATATAACAAGCTTTTGGGAGCCAAGATTTTCGCTAGGCTGAGGCTTAGAGAATGCTTCAAATTGTGACGAGCCTTGGCTTCTCCACAACATAGAGAGAGTATACTTCTTTGGAGGAGAAAATGTTCTTGACTGTAATGATCCACTATTGGGGATAATAGCTGCCAATGGGTATTTATGGATGGAAATTTAACTTATAATAATAATAATAACTGAGCCAACACGCTTTCATGCATATGTTGTTATCGTAGTTGGACTATTCTAGTTGCTTTAGAAATGTATGTTTTTAAACTTACGCATTTGATTATGAACTAATTTGTATGCAATTGTATGAATCTTGTTGAATGTGTGTTGTTGGATTAACCCATCACTTTGGTTTCTATACTATTCCGCATTCCATATTCTGATGTCATTCTGCTTGTGTGTTCCTTTCAAGCTGTGTACTATTACATGCTTCTGAGTGACACAATTCCTTTTCCCTCTGCATGTTAGAACCCCCATGTATCTCAATCGACTTGCTGCAAGGTCACACACTTGATTCTGACCAAAGTCATCATACTTATCTATGCACGCTACCGCAATCAAGGCACTACATTACCATCCACTGTTGAGACTCCTACTCCAAATGGTCTAAGGTCTAGTTGGGACTTCTTACCAAGGAGATCCCCTTGAATGTTGGTGGGTCCAACACCATCAACACGATGCTTATTTGATGAATGCAAAAATATTTCTCCTATAATATCCAAGCCCCACTGTTGAAATGGTTCTTCCACTACAATGGGCTACAATGGGGCGGTTAATTTCTTGTTTCTGCCAGCACACATCTGATAGACTGGACATTTGCGGGCGTAAGCATGAGCATATTTAAATAATGTAGGCCAATAAAAATTGGCCCGCATGACCTTATGCACTTTTGTGTTGCCCACAAAGTGTCCCCTGGTTGGTCCATCATGGATATCATGCAATACCTTTTCTGAATCATGTGTTTCCAAACACCTGAGAAATAATTTGTTGTGGTTCTTCCTGAAAAACATCCCATGCACCAACTGGTAGGATAATGCTTTAAGTCTGAGTGCCCTCTTCTGTCTTGCGTAAAAGTGAGAGGACACAGTGCCATGCTCAAGGTATTGGCACACAACAACGTACCAAGAGTTTGTGCTAGTAGTGGGGGAGGCTCGCTCGACATTATACATATCAATTTCTTGCTCCTATCCTAAAAGATATTCTTCTTCTTCCTTTGCAGTCAATGCTTCTACCACTATTCGTCAAATACCATGGCCATTGATTGTGTGAACTAGATTTATCTCTAGATAATATTCTTGCAAACTAGTCATCTAGTTCACTCTCCTTTCACCCAGTTCTTGTTGAACGAGCAATGATATGATTGTTGGGTGAAGAACAAAGATAATGCAATGATTTTTCAATAGATAGGCTTGAAAGTGGTTTACTACCATGTACACCACATAAGCTTGTTTATCCACGACAGGGTAGTTATGTTCGGGTCCTTGCAGACTCATGCTCATGAAAGAAATAGGTTTTTCATTATTTAGATCATCCTTTTGGGTGAGTACAATGATGAGAGAAGTGTTAGAAGCAAAGGTGTAGAGCAAAAATTCTGTATTGAAGTTTGGGCTATAATATGCGGATGCTTCTACGATACCCTATTTAATACAGGAAAACACACCCTTTTCCCTTTTATCCCATTTATAAATTGCATCCTTCTTCACCATCTCCTATATCGGCTTAACAATTTGAGTGTAGTTGGAGATGAACTTGTGAGAGAAATTGACTTTTCCCATGAAGGACTACATGGCCTTCTTGTTCACTAGGAAGGGAATATGCGTGATTGCTTTGACCCTGTCTGGGTATATCTTAATCCTACTTTTGGCAATAATGTGGCCCAAGATATTACCCTCAGACATGGCGAAGATAATTTTCTTGGGAAATAAAGATATCCTGTACTTGTGATATCGCTCAAATTTTTTCTTTAAGAGGCGTATATGGTCTAACCTCTATTGGAAAATGTTGTTATGTCATCAAGATATACCACAACGCTCCATCCAATTAGCCCATGGAATGCGATGTCCATAACACTTTGAAATGTTGCACCGACATTGATTAACCCAAACGACATTCACCTGAATGCGAATGTGCCCCACTTCATGTGGAAGGTGGTTTTAAGTTTGTTAGTCTTTGAAACCAAAACTTGGTTGTATCTTGAGTAACTGTCTAGCAAAGAAAACATTTATGACCCTGATATTGTTTATAGTATTTGTTCAATGGATGGCACAGGCTAGTTTTCCTTGTCTGAGGCGCGATTGAGATTTCAGAAATTGACACATAAGTAGATTTCCCATGCTTCTTTCTTACTGTGACCAAATTTTGACACCCACGTTGAGTGCCATACTCTGTATATGATCTGAGCATCCAACAATTTCCTTAACTTTTTCTAAATAAGAGGCTCAAGCGTGGGATGTATGTTTCTCAATTTTGTTGGAATGGCTTGGCCCCTTCTTTTATTGGTATCATATGCTAGATGATTCATGTGTCATAAGTTCTTAGCTCATCGTACATCCACATGAAAATATCTCAATATTGCTTGAATAGGTGGATAAAGGGTTGTTGCTCCTGTGATGTAAAATAAGTACCAAGATTGATGTACTTTAGATCCTTTTATGTTCCCAAGTTAATCTACTCATGTGACAACATGGAACTGCGGGTTTTAGCATTAACAAGTTCCCATAAGAAATTTTGTACGTCATACAGCTTCTCCAATGATACCACACCCATTTGGAATGAGATTTCCTTTATTTTCACTGGCTACATCCTGCAATGCCTTCTCATGCTCGTGCTCATCCTCATCGATCACTGTGTCTTTGAACACATTAGCATCCGCCATGAAGCACAATATCCACTGGTTATCATAAAAACCGTGTAAATTAGTGATATTATCGGGGACAGATGGCTTATAAATAATTTCAATGGAAAAACCATCCCTCAATGGTGATAACCTAGCAACGAAATTTTTTGATGCATCTACAACTACGTTATACATTCTTGGAACATAAATGATATTAAAAGCTTAGAAATGTGAAATCAAACACCATACCTCTTATTGATAACTTTTAAGATGAGATGACACACAATGTATCGTATTGCATACTTGTAGCACCACAATTTTTGAGTCACCTATTGCTTTTAGGATGGAAATGTTGAGGTCAATGGCTATTTTCAAGCCCAAGATGAGTGCTTCATATTCTGTAGCGTTTTTTGTGCACTCAAATTCCAAGCGGCTAGAGATCAAATGTTTTCTCTGTAGTGGGTCTATTCAGACGCAACTAGCTCTCGAGCCCTCCTACGTTTTGGAACCATCAAAGTACAAAGTCCACATATTATATGTACAAGGAATGGGAACTACACTAGTACTACTATTACTATTACTAATTGTACAAATGTCATTTTCACCAGTTGGATTAGGAAGGAGCTCCAACTGTTTATCTGGTGGGACTAGAGATGGCTGTGCAATATAACACCCTGACACATTAGTGGAATCACTCATTGGATGATAAATGGATAATCACATCTCTAATTTCACCAACTGCATGGACATGAGTTCTGTCCAACTGAATAATTTGTGCATCTGTTTTGTCCCATTTTTCTATGATTTTATTGGTGACAAATAATGGCATTACGTTCACCGATGCACCAGAATCAACCAAGCAATTGTGTACATTGAAATTGAATATTTCAAAAGTTAACAGAAAAGGGGGCCAAAGTGTAGTTGCATCCATTGTTAAAGCATTAAGTACAATTCAAGGGAACTAGAAGACGTACCAGATCCCTTGTCAAAAGAAGTATCATTACCTGCGGTGGACTGCCCAAGTGCGTGTAAGAGGATGTTCCACTGAATTGTGATTTTTGTTAGTTCAAACATTGAAATGTTTGCATGAACCTTCTTCATATCATCAACTATGTTGTAATCTATAGAAGGAAGGATTGCCGAAGTGTCTGGGGACGTAACTTGGTTTGTGACTTCCGAAATGTTGGTTTTTTTCTTACTACTTATGGAAGCCCTTTTTGTTGTAGCTAGGTTACTAGATAAGAGGTAATACCTCAATAGTAGGAGTTTGAGATTTGATCCAACAGTAAATAGTTAAAACCACTTCCGAAACTTCTAGAGAGAGAAACTTTGAAATTAATTTTTATTTTTCCTCATTTCCAAGTGTTCATCGTACTTTTTGGGAAAGAAACTTGTGTTGGCTAGCACAGTTTCCATGTGTGTAACCTGCGTCAGCACAGTCTGTCTTAAAGAAAAGTGCAATGATCCACACAATTAGGATTTTTAGCCAATGTAATTCATAATCCTTGTAACTTCTAGAAAGTGAATGTTTTTGGCTTTGTAGGGGATAATTGCAAAGTGTAAATGGATGATGATAGATTCGGGTTCAGGGCCATTTGTTTGGATGTGAAGAAATTACCTGTAAAAAAATTTCCCCCTAAAGTACAAAGTCAGGAGCTATGGCTGAGGACTAAGTGCTTTACCATGTGAAAAGTGCGGATCAAGAATCGACTCATTGATATCATCAATTGATTGTTACAATACATTATCATAATGATATCACCGTTGAGGTAAGCATACCCATACTCAATATATAAGTCATTTTTCATGTACAATGATTAAAATCACATCCATTGATTACATATAGTAGACCCATGCTTGGATGAATTTCTGTATGACCATAGCCATCATACTTTGTAGATCTTGTATGAATCTTGAAATCGCAGTTTGATAGATGAAACTAGATTCGGGGTCTTCTACCTTGTCACTTGATAGCACAAATATAACCATGTGAATAAATGTGTTAGAGTCAAACACAGTAGACACCACCTGATTACCAACCAATGATGAAAACCATTAACAGATGCAAGAGGAACCACCGATAATGATAATGCCCCTCAAGCTACTAAGCACAATCTATCAAGTGTGAACAAATGAGTTGAAGTTGAACACTTGGCATAATCTTTTGGTTGAAGGCCAATACTGAAAACCTGATGCTGAAAGTGAGGAGACTTTACGTTGAGGTATGCAAGTTCTAAGGAACTAAAGGGAGTTTCTAAGTCAACTTCCTAGATAATGTGTGGATGTCGATAGGAAGTGACCTGTTGCAAGAGGGCCTTAATTTATCCCCCATCAATGACCTAAAACATGTGTCAAGATTTGAGACAAAATGTGATGACTCATAATTGGTTTAGGGGCGAAAAACATGAAAAAAGGCTTAAAGTATTGTAGCAGATGTCAACTAACGGTGGAATTCTCTTGAACGTATTGACCACACTGATATGGAGTTAGCGACCGATTGTCTCAAAGACCCATTATGAATGCTTTCATTAAGATGTGATCAACAAAGACACAAGTAAATTATCCAACCCAAAATAGTCATAGAGGTGAAAGAACGTCATGTTCAAGAGCGACTTATTGCCATAGACATGTTTCATGCATCATTTCCCTGATTTCCCCGCCATTTCTGGCAAGTACCTCTTTATTTTTTTGCAAGCTTGAGGATGATAACATGTGTTTGATCTATAAGTTCATCCTTCAGATGAATCATTTTGAGTATTTTTAAAAAACTCTGAGAAGGAGTGGTTTGGTATTGTCATGTTTAATGAGCCTGATGTTGTTTATGTTTTACAAGTCCAACGAAGGTGTAACTCGAATTCCTTTTTCATATTTAAAGAGTTTGAAAAAGAGGAAGAAAAAGAAAACTCCAAGAGGTTCCTTTTTGTAAATTTAGTCCCTTGGGCCTGAAAAGGCATAAAAAAATACCCAGGAGAACCTTTTAACCATGTTTGACTACAGTATTCCTTTTAAGTAAATAGTCTATCCATCCCAGAAAAGGGTTAAACTTATACTGGGCAGACACCCTTTCATTTAATTCAATTAATTTAACGAGATTAAAAGAGACAAGTGCTCGACAATATTTTCATATTTTGGGAATCTGAAAAGAGCTAAAAAAAAACTCCTCCTGGAGGAGTGAGTGGTATAAAGGGTAGCAACTGGTTTCGGTCATGTTGGAATTGCTCAAAAAATGTAGAGGTCAAGAGGTAGGCTAACAAGACCACTCACCACAATGGTTCCTCAGGAAAGGGTAAAACACCAAGTGAAAGAGAATGATGAACCAAGAAGATGTTGACAATGGAATGAGAAAACCAAGGCTCATTTGGAAAAAAGAGGCTGATTAGAAATCACAATCACAAGGGATAAAATGTGGAAACCGGTTTCATTTTTTCATAAGCTTGAAATAAATAAAAACTATGCTTGATAGTGGTTTCATTTTTACACAATCTTGAAACAAATAAAAACTATGCTTGAGAGTGGTTTCATTTTTACACAAGATTGAAATAGAGAAAAAACTAAGCTTGAGATAATTACATTGTGTCCATCATAACAATAGAGGCATGCGCCCCACCCACCCTCTCCCCCCCCCCCCCCCCCCCCCCCCAACTTTGTTTCATTCACTAACTGTTCCTATGGACTCAGATAGATTGCTAGTTACTGATATAAATATGTTCACCAAGAAGGAAGGAAGAGGATTATGC
Source organism: Pinus taeda (assembly GCA_000404065.3). NCBI lineage: Eukaryota > Viridiplantae > Streptophyta > Pinopsida > Pinales > Pinaceae > Pinus > Pinus taeda. The sequence goes on from APFE030058584.1 coordinate 105,089, forward strand.
GATATCTACGATTGAAATGGAGGTCACACAAAAAAAAAACTATGTTCATGGGTTGTTTCATGTTTATGCGAGCTTGAAACATAGAAGAAACTATGCTCATGGTAACCTGTTTCATTTTTTAATGACCTTAACACAGTAGAAGAACTATGTTCATGGTGACCTATTTCATTTCTTAACGAACTTGACACAATAAAAGAACAATGCTCATAGTAACCTGTTTCATTTTTTAATGAGCTTGACACAACAAAAGAACTATGCTCATGGTAAGTATTTACCTTGATCATGGTCCCTAGTAGGCCATGACTTCCAAGAGTTTCTCATCATGAAAAAGGACAATACTCTGGTAGGAAGACATATCAAGGGATCCAACAAGAGTAGGAGGAGTAGGTTCCAATACCCCTAGCAGATAATTTACCATATCGCCTATTGGATCTAGGTTAAAATAAGTCGAGCAACTAATGAGAGGTTCTTCTTAGACAATAGGTGTAGAGATGGAACAATTTGCCACATAATTGACCCATGGAAAGGGGATACCGCTTGCATGTTGGGAATGTTTAGGGAAGTTGGATGATAGACAGTCAAATCATGACCAACGAATGAAAGCTGATCAATAGCCACAATTTTTCCATCATGTGGGAAACACATCACTCGAAAGAGTGTGGACACGATAACATTCATAGCATAAATGTAGTCTCGCTCAAGGAGTAAATTGAAATCCAAAGGGCCTTGCAGTACCATGACATCAATACATACATTTTTTCCTTCCAACGTAATAGGAATCTAAGGAAGGTTCCCTTAGGGCTCACTAGTTCTTTTGTTGAAAGACAACAAACTTTGAGTAACAAACACAACCTTTGGGGAACCTAAAGCTTGCAAAGTAATCGATGATTGAATGCTACCAGAAGCACCCTCATCTATAACAGTGCATTAGATGTTTTTATCACAAGACATCACCTTGATTTGGAAAGGCATGTAAGAAGGGAGACGAAGTTCTGTCAATTGATTTCAATCAAATATAGTGACTTTATTACTTGGAGGGGGTTTAGTGAGAATGAGATAAATGCCCCCTTGTTTGGTAGGATTTGAAATAACAAGAAGAACCTGAGCGATAAGAACTTCACTCTCTAAAGGGAAAGTGCGATTGACTAAAGATGGAGTTGGATCAATCACTTCATCATGTAATGGAGGATTGAGGGAAAACTCACGGTAACCGATTGGAAGTTGTTGTTGAGAAATAGTAAGATTTTCCAACACTTTTGAGGTTTCATCCATATGAGGGAAAATGTGAGTTTGATGACCCCCTTCACATAACCTATAGGGAAACCTAACCTTACCCTTCTTCTTGGGAACCTTATTATCACTAGTTGATGGTTTGTCACCAAAATGATCTCTAGAGGTTGACGACAAGGGTTGGTATGATCTTGTGGACCACACTTCTAATACTTATAGAATACTAAGGAAATATCTAAGAAAGTGGTCACCCTTACAAAGCTTGCAAGGGAATTTAACTTTACAGGGCTTATTCGAAGGTTTCTCGACGTTAGCTTCATTCATAATAATGGTTTCTTTGTTTCCCCATTACTTATTTGAATTCTTCTTTGTCTTCTTCTTAGCCTCCTTGTTACTAGCATCAAGAATTTCACCAGGTGAAGAAGAAGAAAGGGAAGAAGACACAATGTGTGAAGAAGGAAAAAGGTAAACTTGAGGTTGAATTTGTTCAAGTGGAGAACTTGGTTGCATAGTAATTTGGACATTCAGATCCAAGGAGGTTGAAAACAACCATACTGGTAAACCTATGGTAAATCTCGGAAGGGATAATGTAGCCATATAAGGATCACCAATATCTCCAAAAGAAGGAAAAGGATCAAGATTCTTGTCAAAAGGGTTTCCTTGACTAGTGGACCTGAGAAATGTTGCCATTAGACCCAACCTAAGGTCTACTAAGGAGTATAAATCAAAGAAACAAGGGTCACTAGGTATAAAGGGATTATCAGGCCACTGTGAGCTGTAATATATCATTAATTACATGCAGACAACCTCCCCAAATGCTGTGTTCAGTGTATAAAATTGACAAGGCGATTGGCTTAGTTATCTAGTGCTAGTTTGCAACCTAATGTGGACTTCCAAAATATACCCAGAAGTACGTGGAAGCGTAGTTTGTAGTAGCATTGTCTAATGAGTAACTGTATGATGGGGGCACTCTAATATACTCGTTGTACGTGGAGCCCTAATCTATATACCAAAAGGTACGTGGAAGAATGTTATGATATACTCCAATGTACGTGGAAAACAAACCATCCCCAAGATGTGACGCTGAAAAGAAATGATAACTCCTATGTTTAGAGATGTGTTGATGGTGCTGGACCCACCAACATGTTAGGGGATCTCCCCGGTAAGAAGTCCCAACTAGACCTTATACCGTTTGGTGTAGGAGTCCCAGTAGTGGGTCATACGGTATCGTCTTGACTGTGGTTGTGCGTAGAGGCAAGTAAGATGTCCCTATTGGTAGCAAGGGTGTGACATGTGCAACAAGCTAAGGAAGGTGCATGAATGGTTCTAACACACAGAAAGTGGGGTGAGTGCGCCCCTTAGAAACCTATGAAAGCACACAACTTGGAAGGGAACACATGAGCGAAGATGTATCACAAACTAGAAATCAAGTAAGATAACAATCCAAAGTGATGGTTAAACCAACAATACATCTCAATAAGATTCGTACATACTTATTCAATAAAGAGTCCATACATGCATGCATAATTAAACATATACATACATCATTAGAGTAAACAAGTTAGATGAAATACAATAACAACATATGCATGAAACGTGCTGGCTCTGTTATATTAAGAAGTGAAAGTTCCAATCATACAGTACAACCATGACCAACCACTGGTACTGATAGCGGAACGTTACAGTCACTTCCGCCTGCTCCTCCAAAGAGATGTACTAGCTCTGTACTATGGAGAATCCAAGGCTCATTACAATACTCTCCAAGCTTTCTCTTAGATACTCCTATCGGAATTTTGGCTAACCAAAAGCCCTTACAATGAGTTATGAGGTACTATATACAGTAAAGGGTGGGGTGCCCTTGACATTCCCCTTTGTGACTGTTCATCTAGCCTCATGACTCTTCAACTACTCTATGACTGTTACATTCATTTATTGACACTTGAACTTCCACTTGGCAAGATGTTACATACAATTTGCACATGTACCCATGTGAGACAAAATAGGCTTGAGCAAGCCGTGCAAGACATCACTATGACTCAGACAACTGTGGGAAAGCCAACTCTTCGACATCCTGATGATGGTCGAGGGTGGCGAACTGATGCCAAGCTTGGTAGTCTATGTACTCTGTGGTGACATCTTTCTGGAAACAAACTCTTGCTTACGTTGCATCTGGGTACACTTCTTTGGCTCCTCTGTCCAAATCGTCTAATAAAACACACATAATTGTCTTGAGTGCGGCTGGACCAATGACATACTGATGCATAGTGTCTGCACTGATCACCAAGTCTACACTGGTGGATATGCGCATCTACTCGTCAAAGTATGAGTCTAGCTCTAGTTTGACTTATGCCTTTGTCTTTGACTCTGTGAGTGTCCCAATAGATGGGATTGCATGTGCACACATAACAACATCCATGCTTTTGAACACCCATGCATGGGAAGCCTGCAAACTAGTGATGAGTTGCAGGAGTTCTTTATAGTTCCAGATATGACTCCGGATACGTGCCTTCAACTCAACCACTTTGGGCTTCATCGTCTTGGGTAAGTGTAATGGGGCTCCCTTGTATCTTAGTGTCCATGTTTGCAACAATATGCACATTCGACAAGATACATGCTCTCCTAACACATCGCTGCTACCAACCTTTGATATGGACAACTGCCTTATGCACGGTACCAAATCTGGAATACAACGCCCACATGATTGTCTCAAGGGATGATACTTCATCCATTATCACCTTCTTCAACTCTGCTCGTGTGAATGTTGTAACCAGTTCTCCTCCTTGCTTGGTTGTTTGTAACTCCTTAGCCATTTTCTCATTCTCTGTTATCAAGAAACGAACACTCGAGCTAGTGGCTTTGGCATATGCTTTGGTAGCATTGGCCAATGCTGCTGGATCTTGTGCATGTCAGATATGATCACTTGTTCCTCAATCTGCGCAGGAGATGTGTGGTCCTCCGGAGTAGACACTCTGCATGATTTCACAACTCGAATGAGATGTTGTGCATCTCTTCTTCTGGATTTTCTCCAAGGATCTCAATATCTCCTTGGTCTCTGGGGACCTGGTTTGCTTCTGGATTCGGTGAAGTTGGTGGGTCGACCTCTTGGTGGTAAGACATGAGGTTGATGTCCTGCTCTAACTCTGGCTGCTCCATCTCTATATCCATTTGCTCAAGTGCTTGTTCAATCTCTTAAGCGAAGTCCTGCTCCTACGACATCTCACCCTGTCTGCTTTGCATCAGCTACTCGGATGAGTCTACTACTTGTATGGGCATAGTTTCATCAATATGTGTATGTTGTGCTCAATGTTGTACCTATCCTTGCTATGCTTCCTTCTCTTTTCTACGCAACCCCTGTTCCTTCCGGAGTTGATCCTTCAACTCATGCAACTCCTTCACTATTTCCTCCATCCTCAATTTTTCTCTCTGCCTTTGCACAGTCCTCCTGTTGCGTTATTGCCTATTCACCTCTATTGCTAAAGCTACTTTCTGCACAAGTGGGTCTACTCTAAACTTGCAACTTTGTTCTGCCTCTGCGCTGTCGACAATATTTCTCTTGCCTTTGTTGCATGTCGGTATGTTTACCTCTACTATTGCTGCTAGTGCTCTCCTGGATGATGCTTCATGCTGCTTCACTAACCATTCCACAATGATGCTAACCGGTTCATTGGGCCTGGAGAAGCTGTGACAATATCTCCATGGGTCTTCCTTAGCCCAATGACATGCCCTGTGGATCCACAAAAACTGTACTCTTGTGCAGTGATCCCTCACAAAACAATACGAGTCATACAGATTAAAGCTTCTGGTGCCTAGGATATTTCTTGAACTCTTCTATTTTGGCATTTGCATGCTTGAGATTGTGTATCTTGTACAATCTGATCTGCAACGGAAGAGTGCGCCAAGGTGACTTCTCCTTCTGGTGTAGCCTAGCTGACAGTCCTACCGAGATGTGGTATGACACTTCTTACATGACGAGCTTGTCCATGGAAAACTTCGACAAAACAAGCAGAGGCTTCTCCGCGCTGTACATCCATATGAAGGTGCCAAGAGGTGAGGCATACCAATCTTCTATGTCGGTTAGTGCCTCCATTGCTGCCTTCGACATGCAAGATGGATCCTGCTAAAATATCATCTTATACATCAGGGTGACAAAATGATCTGACAACTGTGTGATGACTCCTCGAAAGCTGCATTCATGAAATAATTTACAATAAGTATTGATAGAGGTTTCCGCTGGTGTCCATGCCCACTTCAAGCCCGAAAACTCCTGACAGGCACATACTGCATCCAAGATGTATGCGAACATGTAGATTTATGCTTGCTAACCTTTGGGTAGTTTCCAAGCTCTTATTACGTGTTCCTTCAGCGTATGAGCCAACATGTCAGACCAGTTGCATGCTTTGCCTTCACTTACCAGTTGGTCCAACACGATCACCCAACTCTGTGGGAAGGTCTCCGTGCTCTCTTGGCCATACAAGCGACATACAAAGATGAGAAAGTACTAGTACGCCTTTTAAAATATCTTCATCTTGTAAATCTGGTTGGGTGTCATCCTAAATTTGGCTGGCTCCTTCACCCAATTCTTCAAGATATCCCTGGAGTTGGTATTGCTGTTGGGTATGCTGAAGGGTGTCTCCATGGTGCTCACTGGCTTCGGAAAGTGGCACATCTTCTGATAATCCTATGCCCTGAAGGTAGCAATCTCTATCCCGCTGCCACTGCTTAATGCCATTGTCTCGGGGTCAATGTGCGAGACGATCCAATGTATCATGTCCGCATATACGAACACAAGATACCTGCATGAAATCCAGTACAAGCCGAACTTGTGAATGTTCACATAGACTTGGCAGTCTTCAAGATCTTCCCCAAATGTGCCTGAGAATGCATCATTTACCTCTTTCCAATTCAACTTGATGTCTTTTTCTATGATCATCTTGGTGTCTTCGTATATCGGCAAACTCATAGACACTCGCTCAACTGCTACGCAATTTCATCGGCGTCCTTTGACCCTACTCTCTTGGAGTCCATAATCTTGAACTGCTGAGAGACGGATGAACACTTGCCATATCTGGAGACATGGTGACATGCATGGCAAGAAATTTGTTAGTTAAAACCAAAGCAAACTTGAGGACTGACATGCAGCATACTGTTGACATGGCGAATTTTCGCTATACCAACAAGGGGAACTAACCCAATCATAGACCCCAATTAGGTCTGCTTTCGTTTGGAATAGCTAGTTCCAACGAGTTTTAAGGGACCCCGTAAACTATTAAATGCATTAAAAGAATGATTTTCGGAAGAAGACTTCAATTAAATCAACAAAATAAAACAAATAACCTCGATGTATTGAATCCTATCTATACTTCTTCTAACTACTCTAGTTTATGTCCTAACTATCCTAATCTATCCTGCAGGAACATGACATAAGAGAGGTTAAACATAATATATGAATTCCCAATCTAAATGAATCAATTACTGTTTCACATAAGAACAAGGTTGCGTCAATTCTTAATTACAATCCAATCATTCGTACAGGAATACACATTCCCCTTTATATAAGTGAAGTTTGCAACTGTTGTCTAACATAGTTTCAAATCAGGGACTGCTTATGAACTAACTATGATGAAGAATTACACTCAAACAACCAAGGCTAATTATAAGCTGTATTGTTATCAATATGCACAAAAACAAAACACATTTGTATTTATGACAATGACAACACCCTATCTCAAAACACATAAAAGCAGAGGATCTTAAAACTGAAACAAAAGGCTCCTCATTGAACCAAACAGCCTCCATTATTCATAATAAATCAAAGTTGTTTTCTCCAAACAGAAAACCCTTCTCTCCTATCTAGAAGTAATATTTATGCCCCAGGCCCCAACCCTTCATCTTCCCTTGTTCTTTTCAATATACCGATCCGAATAAACAGATGTAGAGCCATCAGTATCACTGCTGACACATAGAAGGCGTTTCCTATCACTGGAGCGCTTCATTTCTTGGTGAAATGAATAGATGTTGATTAGAGGATGATGATTGTGTGTCATCTCTTCATGATGAGATCTAGGGCAATTTCGCTTTAGGAATACACAGGCAACGCGTGGAACTCGACCGACAATGCCTAAGGCTGCTTCTTTGAATGGAACACATCCGCTCATTCATCTTTGATCTAGACCCATACTTGATGCCTATGCACCTGTCCTTCGACCTTGCTTGCCTTCTCTCAGTCTTCACCTGCAGAGATAACCAACATCAGTCATACTCATATAAATATGATAAAAATTCTTGAAAACACCAATCTTGCCTTCATGAAGCGTTTATAACATCAGAAGGACTAAATGTGAAAGAATTGGGTTTTTTTTTTTTTTTCATGCATCAATTAAGTCTTGCAAGCAAAAACTCGGTTTACATTGCAAATCACCGTGAAACATAGAACCGGATGGTATTTCGGAAGGGTTCATAAGTGGTAACTGGTATTGTGAGGACTACCCCGATTCCATTATTCAAATGATGCGTAGTAGCTAGGAGGAAACAAGACACTACTTTTCGGGCGAGTATTCCTTGAGCAACTTGTTCACCCAAAATTTGTGTGGACCATTAGATCCATGAGGGGTAGAACAATGGTGGAGGATTGGGGTAGGCAGACTCGAAATATATGTATATGGTACTTAATAGTCCTGGCGGGTCCGCAATGCGTGATTTCCCTTTGAAAGCCCCAACTTCAATGTTTTTCGAAAACACAAGAATATATGGGAAAACCTCGTGTCTGGCCATAAGGCCGAACCTGAAATATTATATGCCTTGGTCAATAATCATCGTTGGGTTCGAGTGATAGTAGTGTGCCTTATATATAGGCCCCGGACGCTCCCGATAGCGATAAGCGATTTAGCTCCAGATCCAATATATATGTGTAATATGATTGATAATGCCATCAGGTCTAGAAGACAGTGGAGCACCTTATATAAAAGCCCAGGACCCCGCCAATAACGATATGCGATGGGGCTCCAGACCCAAAATATATGCATTTTTGTTAATAAAATCGTTGGGTCCGAAAGCCATGTATGTGTTGTGTTTTAATGTTGATTGCGTTAGGTGAAAAGGGGTGATTTATGCATATTGACAAAGGATTTTCATTGTAAAGAGTTATAATGGGAATGAGGTGTGATAGAAGGTTTTTGGAGGGTTAGGAAGGGTTACAATGGAGGAAATGAATGGAGGGTTTAACCATTAGGAATTGAACGTTTGACTCAGTAACGAGTTAAAATATCTAGGCTAAAACAGATCATTCGGAGAGGTGAGAGATCAACTTTAGGGGACCCATTCAAAATTGCTACCAAGGCAACTTTTGATAGGGTGGTGGTTGTGGCCACAACAAATGGCGAACCGCTAGGCAAACTAGTTATCTCTGTTTCCAAATAAACATTGGATCAATAGAACATCAGGGTGTTGAGATAAATTTGCAATGCAAACTGTATAGATGCACAGGCATGGGTTCCACTTCAACATTGATTGCTTCAGGTGGGATAGAGACAAATAGCTTCTACTTATTGATAGGGTTTTGACAAGCATTCTCCAATGGTAGTGTCATGGGATATATTGACCTCCCTTTACCTATTTCCCACTTTCAAAAATCCTTTTGGGGTCATCACTGGTCTGTCAATACCTATTTTGGTGTGTACCTTAGCTCTTTATTGCTCATCAAACTTGATGTAGATATGCTTATCTGCACTTTATATAAGAATTTCTGTGCTATATTTTCACATGATTGAATGGGGTGCAGTCATGGATCTCGCCATATTTTTAAATCCCTTAAGCAAGGTTGGGTTTGCTGTGTCAACCAATACTCTGAGCCTAGCAACAATCCTTACTCTAACCGGCTTCCCAAATAACCTATCCTTCCAGATTGGCACAAGGACTTGACATTTCATTTTCTTTTAAATAAGTCCTTCCAGTTTCAGGCACAAGGACTAGAGCACAATTGGATTTGCCACAGGGTGTATGACAGTGAGCTTAGCCCATGAAAGGAGGTTTACATGTAGATAATAGGTATTGGACAATTTAGTGTAGTGGATGGGACTAATTGATAATGATTGTAAACCTTACAGGCAATTATAGGCTAGGTTTGAGTGGGATTTATTTAAAATGCAGCGTTCCTCCATTCTAGTCTAGCTATAGTTACACATTTTTTGTTTTATAAAGATGCCCCCACATGCTCCAGACATCCAAATTATCAATAGATCTCATCTAGTTCCCAACAGATGCCAATGAGTGGCTTTCAGTTTGAATTCCACCGCCGATTTACAAGTTCTCATCGGCTCATTGAAAATTTGTTTTATTTGCAAGGTAATGATGGATTTAGAATCAACAAACTCACTAGCAGGTTAATGAGGAAAGTAACGGCTGATGGTGGTGAATGAGTGTAATCTAAAAAGGCAAAAGTGAGACTGGAGGACCAAAATCAGTTGGTTGAAAAGGACTGTAATTCAAAACAGAAGGAAAATGAACTTTGCAAAAAACGAGAAAGGAAAAGGTGGAAATGTGACTAAGCTAACAACAAAATAAAATAAATCCTAACCTACTCAGGAGGTAACCACCATGTGGTGGCTACTGGAAGTATCTTTTGAGATGTTGGCCATTAACAGGGAGTTTTTCAATTTCTCCCTATAAAGTTTTCAATCTGTAAGTTCCCTGACAAATTTTTTCCACAACTTGGAATGGGCCCAACCATAAGTGTTGGAATTTTGTGTGTTTACCTTTTGGCTCACTTAGATTGTCCCATTTCAGGACTGGCTCCCCTACTTGGAAAAATTTATCTCCTGCCAGATGATGATCAAACCATCTTTTTAGGATCATTTGGTGATTTTTGAATTTATTTCTAGCTTTATCTCTCAATTCCTCCAACCTCATCAGTTGGTTGATCCTCTCTTGAAGCAAGGCTGAAGGGGTTCCTCTTGAAGCTTGGGAGATCTGTAGAGAGGGGAGGGTAACATTGGGAGGCAGGATGACTTCCTGTCTATAGACAAGGAAGTATGGGGAGTTTCCTAAGGCCACTTTTGGGGTGACACTATTGGCCCAAAGGGCATTTGTTAGAGTGTTGTGCCAGTCCCTCTAATTGTCAGCGACAAACTTACGGATTATGTGTATGAGGTTCTTGTTTGAAGACTCTGCAACTCCATTTCCATGGGGGTAATAGTTCGATGCATACCTTATGTGAATTGATTTATCAATAGCAAATTCCGTCAATTTCAGTGATCAAAAGTAAGAATCATTATCAAATATGAGAGCGTCAGGGATGCCATTCCTGTTGATGATGAATTTCTCAATAAATGATATTACCTAATCTTCATTTACCTTTCGAAGCGGGATGTCTTCGATCCATCTGGTGAAGTAATCGATCACTGTGAGTATATACTTATGCTGCTGTGAAGGGTTTGGAGTGATCTCGCCTATGACATCTAGGTCCCATTGCTAGAATGAGCGATAAATCATAATAGGTCTGAGGGGAACAACTAGCTTTCTTTCCCGTCCTGCGGTGGTTTGGCACATCTTTCATTTGCGAGTATAGGCATGCAAGTCTCTGAACATTGTGGGCCAATAATATCCAGCTCTTAATATTTTGTGAGTAGTGGTCTCTCCGCCATAGTGATCACTTGCTGGGCCGTCGTACATTTCTTTCAAGACACGATCAACATCACCCTTCTCCAAACACCTCAGCCAGATTTCATCATAATTCTTTCTGTATAATGTGTTATTGGCCAAATGACATTGATTAGATTTCAATCTGAGCACTCTCCTTTGTGATGCATCCATGTGTTCAAGACATGAACCCCATGTGAGATAGAAGCGGATGTTGTAATACCATGACTCAAGATACAAAAGGTCCTCCGACATTTCACGCTCACACATCAGTGCTTCATTAATCCATAGGGTCTCCTCCTCGAATTCCACTTGTGCATTCTGCATGCTCTACACTTCTGGTTCTTCGAACGCCCCTACTTTCTCTGCCAAGGCTTCTGCTGCTAGCCTACACAATCCCTGCCCTCGAACTATCTTTGTTGGCTTAATCTCGAGGTCAAATTCTTGAAGTGCAGTGATCCAATTTCATCTCCGTTCACCCATTTCTTTATGCACGAAGAGGGATCTTACAAAAGGATGGGGAACGATCACTTTAGTCCTGGCCTTTAATAAATAAGGGTGGAAATGTTTTATGGCCTTAAAAACCGCAAATCCTTGTTTCTCCATGTCTGAGTAGTTCAGTTCTACTCCTTGGAGATTAGAGATCATATAATAAATAGGGACTTCACTGCCATCATCATTTTTTTGAGTGAGAATTGCGGCATATGAAAGATCAGAAGCAAAAGTCTACAAGAAGAATTCCTTGCTGAAATTGGGGTTGACCAATGTAAGAGCTTCTGCGATGGCTTCCTTGATTCACTGAAACGATTTCTTAGCTTCATAAATCCACTTGTACACAACATCCTTTTTCATCATTAGCTACATAGGACACACTATTTCTGCGAAACTTGAAACAAATTTCCTAACGAAATTGATTTTCCCAAAGAAAGATTGCATTTCCTTTTTATTTGCGGGGGGTTGTATTCTCATGATAATCTCTACTCTTTCAGGATCAATAACAATCCCCTCTTTAGAGAGGATATAACCCATTAGTTTCCCTTCTGTGACTGCGAATACGTTCTTCTTGGGATTCAACAATATTCCATACCTTCAACATCTTTCAAAAATCCATTTCAGGTGATAAATATGATCCCTTCTATGATGTGAACACACAATGATGTCATCCATGTAAACCACTACTGATCTGTTAATCAACCCTTGGAAAGTTATGTCCATGGCTCTCTGGAATGTGGCGCCCACATTAATAAATCCGAAAGGCATTTTGGGATACGCGTAAGTGCCCCATTTAGTGTTGAAGATTGTCTTCAGCTGATCCTCATTAGATAACAACACTTGATTATATCCTGAAAACCCATCTAATAGGGACAACATTTCAGACCTAGAAACACACTGAAGAATGTGTTCCATAGAAGGGACATGGTAGTTATCCTTTTGTGATGCTTTGTTCAGGTTTCTAAAATTGATACGTAGCCTGATGTCTCCATTTTTCTTTCTCATTGGTACGAGATTGGCTACCCATCGCGTGTGTCTGACCGGAAAGATGATTTTAGCATCCAACATTTTGTTTAATTCTTTCTTCACCATCAGTTCTAGGCTTGGATGCATCTTGCAAAGCTTTTATTGGTAGGGATTAGCCTCCTTTTCCAAAGGAATTACATGCTACATAACGCTGGTATCAAAGGTTTTTAGCTCTCCATATGTCCATGCAAAGATGTCCTTGCATTCTTTAAATAGCTTGACAAATGAAACCTTTTCTTGTGGAGAGCACCCCAAGCCCAAATTAACAGTTTTTGGGTCTTCTTTGGTTCCAAGGTTGACCGATTCATACTTCATGGATGAGCTATGCGTTTTGCAATTAGTTGGCTTTTTGAATTCATCATACATGTCATACAAGTGCTCCATCTTGACAACTGACTTGGGAATTGTATTGAATTGATCCTTTTTCTCATCTTCCTTCTTGTTCATAAGCCTGTCATGCATTTTTTCATTGATGACTACATTCTTCAACGCCTTCTCGTAGTGAAAGAACTGCAGGATTTGCTCATCATCTTCGAATACCTGCCATTTTGAGATGTTATCAGGCACGGATGGTCTGGAAATCAATTCAACATAACATTTATTATTCTTTAATCTAAAATCCGGCAGAAGTTTTGTAGCCATACCATCCATTAGATTAGCATCTTGGTTCTACCCTTGAGGTATGTATGTGATATTAAAAGAATGAAAACTGTCAATTAAGTTCCATACCTCATGTTGGTATCTTACCAAATGTGGTGAATTGCAGTGTATCCTCTTCCTTACTTGGTCCACAATTATTTGCGAGTCACCAGAAACTTTAAGATTTTTTGCCTTCATATCAGTGGCTTTCTTCAGGCCCTACAGCAAGCCTTCATATTCTGTCGTGTTGTTGGTGCACATGAATTCCAACCGGCTGGCCATCGGATGTTGGTTCCCTTGTGGATCAACGAGAACGCTCCCAGCACCTGCACCTTCAAGGCAGTTAGAGCCATCAAAATAGAGTGTCCAAAATATAGAGTCTAGTGTTACATCAATTGAGTTGCTTCCTACGAAATGTTATGTACCTAGGGGGGGTAATATGGGGTACTGAAGGAGGTACCCAAGGTAATATTGTAATAATGGGATGGGCCATAGTAATAAATAAGGTGGTTAACCCATGTCATGTAAGGGACCACAAGTAGTTAATAATAATGTAATGGGCCCATGGTATTAGTTGATGGTATGAGTAAACCATGGTAATGATGCATGGTGTTGTATGTATGAGGCCCTATATAGAGGCTAGAGACTCCACATGGAGAGATATGAAGAGAAATAGTCTTGTATGAACAAGCATATGGCTTGTGGAGTATTCTCCTTCCTTAAGGAGTGATTGTATGGTGTTGCCCTACCTTAAGGGTTTGATAATAAAGAGGCATTTCTATCTATTTTGATCTTATTATTATTGGGTATATTTGTTATTTTTCATATATTCTGGGTTTGATATACAACAAGTGGTATCATAGCACTTTCTTGGGCACAAAAAGTGGAGATATTTTTTTTTTACTTTTTGCAGGATTTCAAGGGCAGCGAGTTTGCAGATCAGATCTGTACATTTTGGTTCAAGATCTGAAAAATATGATTGCAGATCTGTATTCCTTGTGAAAAAATAGCCGATTTCAAAAAAAAAAATCGGTCAAATCGGAGTCCGGATGAAGGAGATATCGCTGATCAAAAAATCAGTAGGGTTGGAGACAATTTTTTGGGGCAGCGAATTTGTGGCGCATATCTAGACGTTTTGGTGCAAGATCTTCAATATCTAATTGCAGATCTGGAATCTTTGTGAAAAAACACCCAATTTCAAAAAAACAATCAGGCGAATCGGAGTTCGGATGAGGGAGATATCGTTGATTTAAAATTAGCTCTTTTTGCAGAAATTTTGGGTGACGGCGGGAGAGTAGCAGCGCAGATCTGGAATTCTAGTGCCTGGATTAGGATTTCTATCACATGGGCAGATGCAGAATGATTGTTCCATTTCTAAAAATAGGTCATAATAAGGATTCTGAGCAATATTGACGAAACTATGACAAATTCAAAATTTCACCAATTTTTTTTGTGATGGCGTACCTAGATCAGAGTTCGAGGGACTTGTATAAATTTGACGGTTCTCACACGTCAACATGGCTAGCACAAATGGAGCAGTATTTCAGATTGAATCATATCCTAGATGATTGGACTAAGCTTAGGGAGGGGACCATGTACTTGGACAATGAACGAAGGTAATGGGCAGAATGGCATCAACGTCGCAATAGACCTTTTGCGAGTTGGACCCAATTTGCCAAAGCTCTTATAGAGCGCTTTGACCGTAAATCAAATCTTGTGGATAAGCACACACAGACAGATACACAGCCTAGCAAAGCTGTTATTTTTACAGGAAAGAAGGAAACCAAGGAACCAAAAGGGTTATTTTTGGCTGGTATCTCGGTATTGCAAGTTCATGGATTGATTCAGAAGGAGAAAATCATTGTGTCTATCAATCCGAGTTGCAAACAAAATCTTATAAATGTCAACTTGGAAAAGAAATTGCAAGTCCCAGCA
>APFE030058584.1:121676-134848 GCA_000404065.3 Pinus taeda
GAGAAGTATTCTTGTATGAACAGGCATATGGCTTGTGGAGTGTTCTCCTTCCTTAAGGAGTGAATGTATGGTGTTGCCCTACCTCAAGGGTTTGATCAATAAAGAAGAATTACTATCTATTTCTATCCTGTTATTCTTTGGTTATTACTATTATCATAATATTTCCGATTTAGATGTACAACACGAAACTAGTTCTATTGGCTACTATATTACAAGGTGGCTCATCAGCTGGATTGCAGGGGAGAGATTCCAACTGTGTGTTTATTGCAGTTCCTTCACTTGTTTATGCATGGAATTCTCCAAAACAGGTTTCTGTGGCACAAACATTGAAACTATACTTCCCAAGGATAGAGTCGTTAAACATTACAGATTCATTGGGACTATTTAGCTCTGTCACCACATACTTCATGTATCTTTCATGATCAACTCTTAGCATATCACCCTTTCCCTTCTAAGGCAGCAAGAGATGGGACCAATCAGTTGAGAAGTATCCATTTAGTTTCGTTGACCAGTCCCTACTAAGTAGCATTCCATAGGCCTCGGGTATGTCGACTATAACTATATCAATGACTTGTGTGTACTGTGGTTTAGCAGTCATCCGAATCAATACATCTTTCAATTCCCCAATTACCTTCACATTTGTCCTCTCTAATTGCATGATTCGAGTTCCAGTTTTCTCAGGTATCGCATGAAGTCTCTTAGCAACAACGTAAGGCATCACAGTGGATGAGGCACCTGAGTCTACCAAGAAATTATGTACGTTCATGTTGAATATTTCAAATGTGATAAGGAAAGGGGGAGTCATGGATTTTGATTTCCTTCCTATCATGGCTGCACTAACATATTGGGGGTTTCGATTCAATTTTGATAGGGTGGCTTCCATGGATGTTGGATTTTGGGATGTACTGAGAGTACTAATAGGTTTGGAGACTGATTTCTTAGTTTCGCTGCTTAGGATGGTGGGAACTTTGTAGTTCCGCTCATTCATAGCTTTCAGGAGCAGATCTCTTTACTGTGTTAATTTGAGCAAGTCAAAGTATGTGATATTAGCCCTAGATTTCTTAAGATCATCCACAATATTGTAATCAATTTTATAAATAGGATAGGGCAGAGTAAACATAACGTTTTTTCCATTCTTAGGTGGGAATTTACTGTTGTGATTCGCCTTCGTTGCATTTGGAGATGCATTTTCTTTCTCAGGATAGTTCACGACTAGTGTACTCACTAGGTTTATTCCCCTCAATAGGAACTTTGGGAGCGGATGCCTTCATAGGGTGAACATCTTTCCTAGTCTGGTCTACAGGCTTCATCACACCCGCAAGTGGCCCCTTACTTCGTGTATGGATTTCATTAGTGTGGATTTTTGCCATACTGTCTCCTTGGTCATCATCGTTCTCGTTTGTATAGAAATCCCACAGTAAATTGATTTGAGATTCTTCTTCAAAGGGCTCTTCTACTTGGTATTCTTCCTCATCTTCTTGTTCTGACTCTAGATCCACTATAGGTTCTTCTTGGTTAAGGAGCGATCCAATAAGAGCCAACTCTTCTGTATTTAAATTCCCTTCATTGGGTGGAGCAGGCAGTGCAAGTGGACCATGACCACCTTTTGTCTTCTTACGGTAGAAAGGTTTGAAAGGTTTTTTGTTGCTATATTCTCCTCCACTCCCGCTTGTACTCTCTCCCAAGTTCCTTTTCATATTGATGACTGTGTTTGTCAAATTCTTAATGATTCGGTGCAAACCTTCCACATCTGTGGTGTCCCTTTCTTTGCCCTCAACCACTTTGTTATCACTCCCACTATTTTTCTCAGATGACTGAGAGGTTTTCTTTTCTCCGATTGTATGATGGCATGTTGTGAGACTTAGCATTTCATTCTCGACTTTTATTGCTTCATCGATAACACCATGTAAGGTTTGTGTGTTACTCCTTTTGACCCACATCGCAGTAGGGATAGGGAGAGTAGTGATGTAGAATTCCATGAGCACCTCCTCAGTAGGTCTAGTATTATCTGGGATTCTGTTGAACAGGGTGTTGAACCGAATGTTAAAATCCTTGACCTTTTCTTTGGTTTCCATTTTCAAATGGGATAGTTCTAGAACTAAGGCCACATGGGTTTTGTCATCGCCATACTTGTCTAAAAAGGCCTGTTGAAAGGCAGCCCACGAAGTGATTGATACTATTCTCAAGCTAAAGTACTATGTGGAAGTTGCACCAATTAGGGTAAAAGGGAATAGGCGACAAACTATATCTTCATCAGCTACCCCAACATGCGCACGGCCAGGAAGAAAGAATGAATATGCTTTTCAGTGGCGTCTTCCCACTCAGGGTCGAATTTAGGTAGTACTCTTTCTGCATCCTTAAGTAAGGGATGCTACTGCTTAGGTACCACTACAACGTCCTGAGCAAGCCAAGGAGGAAGTGCTCTGAGAGGAGGTGCGAGTTGGTTCCCACCTGGTTGAGGAATATTAGCCATATCGAGGATAGGGATGTTTTGGTTGAAGGTTTCTTCAAGGCTTTATTTATTAAGACTTCCCAGGGATTACCTTTAGAGAGTGGATCTTCATGAATTTCCTCCCAGGGATGTCAATACTTTGCAAGGATTCAAGCAAAATATATTCAAGAGACGGGGCTACAGATGTCTCTTTGTTTATGGAACAGATCATTGGCTTTCTTTTAGTTGTCGGGGGTAAAGAGTGAAAGATGGGGAGCTAAGAGAGGGAACAAGCATAAGCCCGAGTAAGTATTTTGACTAGTTGTTCCCGAGTGACAGGATACTACCACAGTGTCTCTTCTTCGAAATGAGGCTTTTCCGAATGAGAGGAAGGGTCTTTTTAACCTTCATGATCCATGCATTAATCTTTTCGAGTCCATGCGCGACATTTATAGATGAAATCATAAAAAGTTGTGGACGACAGTTTAGGCCCTCCTTCTAGTGCTAATTTGTTGACATGGCGAATTTTTGCTATACCAACAAGGGGAACTAACCCGATCACAGACCCCAATTAGGAATGGCTAGTTCCAACAGGTTTTAAGGGACCTCGTAAACTGTTAAATGCGTTGAAAGATTGCTTATGGGAAGAAGACTTCAATTAAATCAGCAAAATAAAACAGCTAACCTCTATGTATTGAATCCTATCTATACTTCTTATAACTACTCTAGTCTATGTCCTAACTATCCTAATCTATCCTGCAAGAGCATGACAAAAGAGAGGTTAAACATCATATATGAATTCCCAGTCTAAATGAATCAATCACTATTTCACATATGAACAAGGCTGCTTCAATTCTTAATTATAATCCAATCATTCATATAAGAATACACATTCCCTTTTATAGAAGTGAAGTTTGCAATTGATGTCTAACATAGTTTCAAATCAAGGGCTGCTTATGAATTAACTACGATGAAGAATTACATTCAAACAACCAAGCCTAATTATAAGCTGTATCATTATCAATATGCACAAAAACAAAACACATTTGCATTTATGACAGTGACAACACCTTGTCTCAAAACACATAAAAGCAAAGGATCTTAAAACTGAAACAAAAGGCTCCTCATTGAACCAAGTAGTCTCCTTTATTCATAATAAATCAAAGTTGTTTTCTCCAAACAAAAAGACCCTCTCTCCTATCTGGAAGTAATATTTACGCCTCAAGCCCCAACCCTTCATCTTCCCCTTTTCTTTTCAATATACCAATCTGAATAAATAAATGTAGAGCCATCGATATCACTGCTGAGACATAGAAGATGTTTCCTGTCACTGGAGTGCTTCATTTCCTGGTGAAATGAATAGATGTTGATTAGAGGATGATGATTGTGTGTCATCTCTTCATGATGAGATATGGGCCAGTTTCACTTTAGGAATACACAAGCAACGCGTGGAACTCGTCCAACAACCCCTAAGGCCGTTTATTTGAATGGAACACATCCACTCATACATCTTTCAACTGGAGCCATACTTGATGCCTATGCACCTGTCCTTTGACCTTGCTTGCCTTCTCTTGGTCTTCGCCTGTAGAGATAACCGACATCATTCATACTCATATAAATATGATAAAAATGCTTAAAAACACCAATCTTTCCTTCATGACGCATTTATAACATTAGAAGGAATAAATGTGAAAGAATTGGCTCCTTTTTTTTTAAATTCATGCATCAATTAAGTCCCGCAAGAAAAAACTAGTTTACATCACCGTAAAACACAGAACCAGATGGTATTTCAGAAGGGGTCATAAGTAGTAACGGTATTGCGAGGACAACCCCGATTCCATTCTTCAAACAACGCGTAGCACCTAGGAGGAAAGAGGATACCACTTTTCGGGCAGGTATTCCTCGAGTAACTTGCTCACCCAAAATTTATGTGGACCGTTGGATCCATGAGGGGTAGAACAATGGTGGAGGATCGGGGTAGGCGGACCCGAAATATGTATATGGCACTTAATAGTCCTGGTGGGTTTGCAATGCATGATTTCCCTTTGAAAAGCCCCAACTTCAATGTTTTTCGAAAACACAAGAATATATGGGAAAACCCCATGTCCGACCATAAGGCCGGACCTGAAATATTATATGCCCTAGTCAATAATAATCGTTGGGTCCGAGTGATAGTGGTGTGCCTTATATATAGGCCCCAGAACCTCTCGATAGCGATATGCGATGGGGCTCCAGACCTGAAGCATATATATCGTGGTTAATAAAACCATCGGGTCCAGTAGATAGTGGCACGCTGTATATATAAGCCCTGATCCTCCCAATAGCGATAAGCGATGCAGCTCTAGATCCGAAACATATACATCATGGTTAATAAAACCATTGAGTCCGGTAGATAGTGGCATGCTGTAATATAATATATATATATATATAATATATATATAAATATATATATATATATATATAATATATATATATATATATATATATATAATCCCTGGACCTCTCGATAACAATAAGAGATTGAGCTTCGGACTTGATATATATGTGTAATATGATTGATAATGTCGTCGGGTCCAGAAGATAATGGATCACCTTATATAAAAGCCTGAGACCCTACTGATGGCGATATGCGATGGGGCTTCGGACCTGAAATATATGCATTTTGGTTAATAAAACCGTCAGCTCCGGAAGCCATGTATGTGTTGTGTTTTAATGTTGATTGCGATAGGCGAAAAGGGGTGATTTATGCATATTGACAAAGGATTTTCATTATAAAGAGTTATAATGGGAATGAGGTGCGATAAAAAATTTTTGGAGGGTTAGGAAGGGTTACGATGGAGGAAATGAATGGAGGGTTTAACCATTAGGAATTGAAGGTTTGACTTGGTAACGTGTTAAAGTCTCTAGGCTAAAACAGATCATTTGGAGAGGTGAGAGATCAACTTTAGGGGACCCATTTAAAATTGCTGCCAAGGCAAGTTTTGATAAGGTGGTGGTTGTGGCCACAACAAATACCTGGGGAACTACTGGCAAGGATTGCACAATTTTCATTAGGACGGCAGGAGACTAACTGCCGGAACTACGCAAAAGGAAGTCCAGACTGTCGAGAGGCTAGTTGACTGCTGGAATTACACAATGCGCAATCCAGACTGGCCTGCTCGGTGTTGAGATTGCACAATGTGTAATTTCAGCTGGCAAGTGATGTAGGCCCAGGGACTACATTGCGTAATTTTCTGGGCCAACAGTCATTGCCTCTCAAAATTGTGAAAAGAAATACTGGAGGGCACTGAATGGCCATATTGGTGCATTTTCTGGGAGGAAGGCAGAGCCTTCCCTCTCAGAATCACACAATGCTATTCGGGCAGGGCAGAGTTCAGGCCAAGGTTTCCCAAACTCACCGACGGGCAACTGAATGCATATGAAGATGTGAATGCATGGCGATATTGAGTGTAAGCAGGAGTGAATGATCATGCATGAAAATAGTGAATGCAAGATTCAGAAAACGAAACACCATACATGTGTGTGAAATGAGTCGCCGAATTGATAACCATTCGTGCAAAACAATGTCATGCATGCGAAAATAGTGAGATTCCAATGCTAACAAAAACTGAAATGGTGCTTGTACAGGCTAACATGCATGCAAACGACAACAAGCATTCATAGAAATTAAGCAAACAACGCTCACACAAGCCAAAACACAAAAACTGACAGAAACGCTGCAAAATATAAGTAAAGCGGACTTGGAAATAACTGAGTTGGATGTGCCGAAGACTCCTGGATTTACTGTGGAATGTCGAGCTCCAAGATCGATGTGAAGAATGAGCTCTGAAGTTTCAAATATATAAGTTTGAGGCTCATGACGCGCATGCCACAAATTTAGGAAAAAGCGACAGTTGGAAGAAAGTTTCTAAAACAATCTTTGCATGTAAGCTCCAATTGCTAAAAATAGATCCCTAAAATCCAGGGATGCTTTTTACATGTAGCTTTTTGTTATTTTGGGAAAAAGCAGCCCATGCATGCAAGTCAAGTTTTCTCAGTCCCGGAGGGAACTAGTCAACTTGAAGGCACATGCAAAAACCTACTTGACTAAGAGGTATTTTTGCGCAATTTCTGGGAGGAGCTGGGCTGGCTGTCCAGAGGGATTGCACAATTTCTAGGAGGAGCAGTTGACTATTGCCCATAATTGTGCAATTTATGGGCTGAGCTACACTACTAGGCTAGATTGCGCAATTTTCTTGAGGAAGGATGTTAACTAGATTGCGCAATTTCTGGGTTGATCTACACTGTTGGGCTAGATAGCACAATTTTCTTGAGGAAGGATGTTTGACTGGATTGAACACTTTCTAGGCCCAACAGGCTGCCCAATAGATTTGCACAATTTCTGGAGAGAAGGCTGGTTACCCTCCAGAATTGCACAATTTTTTGAGGGAGCTTCTCAGCCAACAGCTAGTCCAAGTCTGGAAAGGCAAACTGTGAGGGGGGTGAAACAAACTATCATGCATAGGCTGGTAAGCTGCTAAAAAGCCATTGAAGCCTATGTACTTGACTGTGCAAGACATGCTGCTAGGGTGGTTGGTAGGGAGGCTCCAAAATGAAGCTAAGGAAAAATTTTGGAGGGTGGTTGTAGCCGCTACGTCAAGATGTTGAAACATGTCTTCTAACCTAAACCACTAAATGTGTATTTAGTAATTCAAATGCTCCTTAATTTCATTGATAAATTTTAATGTCGATCTTGATTAAGGTTTCAATTTCAAGGATCGAAAATAATTCACCTAAACTCCTAAAATGAAACTAGCATGAGAAAATAAACTCTTTTCATTCAATGAATATCTAAGGAAGGGAAGAAGTTTCAAACAATGATGCAGAAAAACAAGAATTTCCAAACAAGATCTTCAAGTTTACTATTCCAATTCAAAAATTCAAAGCCCTAATGCATGAGAAATTGAATTTCTTTCCTTTATTTTCAATTTTCAAAGCAAAGAAAAATTAAAATATTATTGAATTAGAAGGAATTCAATCAAATTAAAACTGTAATATGAAAATCCTTTAACAAATCAATAACCAAGTCAAATGGTTAGAACCCTAATTGACAAGAAGAAACAAAAAGAAGCAAAATCTCATAAAGAAGGCAATCACACTTAATTTCAAACAAGTTGTTGGTGTTATAGAGAACTTGCACAGACCAAAGACTCAGGAAGACACTGCGAACAAAATAGAATTCAAAGCACGACAAGGAAAATGATTTTTTTTGCACTTACGGGATCATCACAACTAGTATGTGAAAACTAGTGTGAGTCATCACACTTATTGAATTGGACAAATGCGTTGGACCACTCTGTCTTAGAACAAAAAGTATGATGGCGTTAATTCACTTAAAATACGAAATATAAACCCTAACGAAGCTCAAAATTATTTTTACCTAAGTCTAATAACAATCTGAACAAGACAAATATAGTAGATTTTAGAGGTCCTAAAAGGCTAGACAAAGAAAAACACTAAAGAAGATCTTGTTCCCCACTATGGTCGCCAAGTTGTTTTATGGATAAATTCCTTTTGTGGACAGAAGGAATCTCCCTAGACCTAGTGGCTTAGTCTAGAAACAAACAAAACAAAACTGCAATAGTTACGTTAGAGATGTTTGAAATATGGGGAGAAAACCTACTTGGAATCCAATGCAATCTTCTTCCTTCTCTCAACCTTTTAACTCCAACTCCAACTCCAATTTCTATAAGTGTAACCTGCAAATCATCCAAAACAAGCAAGAGAACCAAAACATACAAATAACATATACAAAAAATTCTAAACAAGAAGTCAAGGATCCATGTTCTACATATGCATAAATAAGACACAAGTATAGGAAAAACAATGCACTTTTGTATAATTTAATATCGTCAAGAAAATATTACAACCCTTGTAGGCTTTGACCTTGTGAATCTCTCCTAGTTATCTAGTCCTTCCTTTGCCACAATAATAAGCCTTCATTAATACCTCAAGCACATGGATGGATTATGGATCTCTAGACATAAATGAGCATCATAAGGGCGTAATTCAGAGTCTCCAAAAGCCAACCCAAACTCTATGCGAGACAATGAATTTATAGGGTAAAAGAGGTGGTTTAGGATTTACCATTTTAGGGCTTAGATCCACATTAGAGGGAGGTAATTTCTAGGAGATAAGAGATAAGATCTCAATAGAAGGAGTTCAAGATCTGATCTAATAGTAAATAATTAAAACCACTTTCGAAGCTTCTAGAGAGAGAAACTTCAAAATTATTTTTTTATTTTTTTTCTTCTCATTTTCTGGGGTTCATCTCACTTTTTGGGAAAGCAACCTGCACTAGCCAACATAAATTCCATGTGTGTAACCTGCATCAGTGTAATTTTTCTTAAAGGTAAGTGAAATGATCCAAAAAAATAGGATTTTTAGCTAATGTAATCCAAGATTCTTGTAACTTATGGAAAGTGAATGCTTTTAGCTTTATCGGGGATAATTTCAAAGTTTAAATGGATGATGATAGCCTTCGGGTTTAGGACCATTTGTTTGGATGTGACAAAATGACTTGTAACAATGACCACGCGAGGATGAGAAAACAAAGATTTGATAAAAGAAGACAAAAGGCCATGAATAGGGATAAAGCTCTATACCAAATGTGACAATCAAACTTGGTTTACCAATTAAATATCCAAAAAGCTTAGAAAATAAAGAAATCCACACACACATAAAAAAACATATGAAAATTATATGATCATATTATAAATGAAGGCCCTGTATAAATATCTTGGTAGGAGCACCCTTTCATTAAGAGCCATGTCCTTTAGTAGAGACATGTCCTTTCATTTGGATGTGTTTCTTAACAATTATTAATTATTATTTGTTGATATTTATATTTACATATATTTATATTCTTTATATCTAAAGTGTAAAGGAGAGTTGATGAGATGACAATGGCCAACCTCCTAGTTTCTCAATGCAGTGCCCTACTTTGGGACTTTTATTTAAAGGTAACAATTCTATTGTTTATTAAAGGATGACATACATTTATACGTGCCACCTCTTTGATTTGTTGAGTGCCATTAAGGAGGTGGTTATGAAGGAATATTTTAGTGTTTATTAATAACCACTTTGACACACTTCTCTAAGGCACTCTTCCTTTATGCACATGGTTTGAGGAGATAGTTGATGTATTTGCAAAACAACAAATTGTTTGAGCAAATGTTTTGGTGGAGGCTAACCACTTTGGCAATTCTTCCTAAGGCACACTTCATATGGAGGTTATTTTATATTTGATAGTTGGTTGGGGTAGTTTCTAGTAGAATCATTTAGGGTGCACCTCTCCTAGGGACTCTAATCACTATTACATGGATATTTCAACTCTACTTGGCATCATTTGACCTATATTGGAGGAAATTCTTCCTAAGGCACACTTCATATGGAGGATATTTTATATTTTATAGTTGGTTGAGGTAGTTTCTAGCAGAATCATTTAGGGTGCACCTCTCCTAGGGACTCTAATCACTAATACATGGATATTTCAATTACACTTAGCATCATTTGACCTATATTGGAGGGTTCCCTCACCTATTTGACTTGTCACATGTACTATTTTATTTAGAGGCTTTTATAAAGGAGTGTGTGGCATATTAATAGTACGAGTCTTTCCTTGCATGGACTAGGAGCTTGAGGAGGGCCACACATGTCATTGTGCACGCACATATTTGGTCTCCTTTCTATATTTAGAGTATTAACTTGGAGGGCACACATGTGGAGACATTCCTCTTGCTATTTTGGGAGTTAAATTTATTTTTTCCCTTATGGAGCACTTCATCTAGTTGGCACTTTTCACATTCATTGATGGAGTTGGTTGCCTTGGGATTCACATGTGTATAGGTTACATGCATCTTGTGGACCAATTTCTATTTTGAGATGGTTGTTAAGGGGAATTCTCCTAGGAGTATTAATATATTATTTTCTCACTAATGCATCTTGGAGGGTACCCTTAGTAAGCTCTTCTAAGTGATATATTTTACATCACATTGCTACATTGTCTTGCCTTTGCCTATAGTTACCATAGGTGTAATTAAGAGTAACCAAATTTTTGAATAATGAACACACTCTAACCCATTACTTCTTTTCTATTTTCTTTGCTTATATGATTTTCTTTGAACCATTTCTAAATTGTTAAAATCCCTTGCATGCATCTTGGATGTCCAGTTTGCTTTTCATATTAATTCCCACAAATAAATTTAGACAATGGCTAAAAAATATTCATATTAAAATTACTCTATTATTTTTTCCCCATTGTTCTTTCTATCAAGTAGTATCTTTCAAATCATATTGTTACAAATGTCTCACCCTTGCTTATAGTTACCATAGGTATAATTATGAGTAACTAACTTCTTAAATAATGAACAAACTGTAATTGAGTCTCTTTGAACCATTTCAAAATTGTTAAAATCCCTTGCACATATTATATAATTAATATATAACTTTTATTCTTTATAGATAATTTAACACTTTAAGACAAAACAATTCTCTATGTATGGATAAATGTTGTGTGGTGGAGCTTCCATGTTAGATCGAGTTATTGTAAAGGTTAGTGGTTGGTTGTAACGCTCCCTCCCACCACATGGAATTTTCTAAGCTTATGAGAGGTGTTTCTTTTAACTAACCCATCCTCCATGGTCTCATTATTGAAATGGGGTTACAATTATTCTTCTTTCTCAAAGTTGGTGGAATTAAATATGAATAACAACATTGCATGTAGCTCAGTAATAGGTTCCCAATTATTAATTTTTATCTTAATATGACCTTTAGATCAAGATATATGCCCCTTCAAAGTCTAACCAATCAGGAAACACCATGTGGAACCCACATGGCCAATGGTTAAACCCTTCACAGCTTGAAGCCCTCACGTGACCTGTGTGAATAGATCAACAACCTATATTTATTGTAGCCCCCCTTCCTCCCTGACATTTAACAACTGGGGGGTCGGAAATTTGTCGCTTCTACGACTAAAATCCGCGTAGTTTCCCCCCTACACTATCTTCTCCATGTGGCACCCTCTTTACATCAATGACCTATATTAATAATAGCCCCCCTACCTTCTCAACAGACAACAAGGGGGGGGTCTTCTATTTCTCGTTTATGTGACCTTGGTCCCCACCACATTCATGTACATCTCATGCATTGTTATGCACCATCACTCATGGTCTATCATGGCATCAATTACGTTATTGTGCCATCCCTCTACACATCTAAGAACGTCCCTATCCAAAACATCTACCACACGATATAGATATTTACGTTAGCCACTTAGGAAATTCCCCATCTAATACCTTTTATATATTGCAACTTTCGTCAACACTGTGATCCATTATGAGAATACACTACAAAGCATAGTTGGGGAATCAAGATTTGCGGTAACGTGGCTCTTCGCCATGTCAACTCCATGTGGCACTCCCAAGCCATGTGGCACCACAAAACCATTGCCACATGTTAGGTGGATTCAAGTGAATCAACATCCACAAGCACCCATTCGAACTAGCATGTGTCACTGCCACCTAAGCGCCCCATCAACATAATCCTCCACATCACCCACTCTCAGTACATCTTGCGAATGTCACACTAACACCGAGGTGAAATCACCCTACCACATGGCATCCTCTAGTGATGCCACATGTCATCCAAAAACTAGTCACTTGGCCATCCAAAAAGGCCATTCCTACTTGCTACATGTCTCGCTGACAATGTGCAATATCATATAGCTATGTCCTTCAGGATCCCACATGGTATCTACCACCTCCTCCTATTTCATGGGTCCCACCAAGTCCAGGTCCTTTGTGCAAATTAACGTTTTCACATTATATGCCATTCTAGATCTTCGTCCCTTGGGACATGCATATCTATATCTCCCCTCGAAATGTACTTTTCTCCATTCCTTGAGACATACATTTCTTCTTCCCCCCTGGAATGTACTTTTCTCCATTTGATAAAAGAAAATTTTTCTATCACACTTCGCGCCTCTCGTCAATAGTGCCATCGTCCATAGGGGCCACACATATTACTTGGTGTTGGTCACATGGTGTGAATTAATGCTCAATACTGTCATTAAGTGACAAAACAAGTAATTAACACACGATTAGAGTACTCCTCCAGTATTCGAAAAAAATCCAAACTTCCTTTACATATCTCCCTAGAGCTATCTGGGCTAGTATACAAACCCGATTCTCTACAATACTTGGACTTGGAAGTTCTAAGAGTTTCAATGACTTTGCCAAGCCCTCCTCACAGTCAAGTTTTGCTCAAACCATGACCATGACAAGAATGAAACCTTCATTCCAACGCCAATATTTTAGACATATAAACAAACATAATACTTAGATGCAAACATCATATTAAACCACATCATAGATCCCACACAATACTATCAGACCCATTGGTGAAACATACATTGCGACATAAAGACAATCAACAATCTTACTTAGTCAAATATCCATGACTATGCCAAACAATGGAAATCACACACAGTGATAGTTCAAATGAGAACATCAAGAATTCATACAAGGCCATGTAACTAGCTTTGTAACTCAGGAACATATCAACAACCACAGGGATTTGCAAGTCCCTCAAAACCATGAGAAAATCCACATAACCATTCCATTTTAGACAACTAGGAATAACACATTCCTTTGTAAACAATGTCGATACAATCAGTGTTATAACACATAATAACTTCATTCAT
>APFE030058585.1:0-28949 GCA_000404065.3 Pinus taeda
TTTTTCCTCTACTTTGACAAGCTCACCCACTTCCAAATGAAACAAGAAAGGATGGTAATCTCTCCTCACAAGCTTCTACAAGGAAGTCCTAATTCCAGCAGCATCTACCCTTTGGAATGTTCAGCTTTCAAACTCTCCTCCTCTGGCCCAATGCCTGTATTTATAGTGTTCTAGAGGAGGTTATTGAGGTCCAACATCAATGGGATACTCCTTCTTTTGGATGGGGTAGCTCCACACTTGATGGGATAAGTTCCTCTATCATAGGGATGCATGAACCATCTGGAGGCGCTCGATACACGTCAAACAATCTTCTAGAATGCCCTAGAAGTGGCCACAAGTAACTTTTTTAAGATGAAACTCGCGCCTTTTGACCTTTACAGGAGTACGCACCCATCCCTTGACTTATAGAGCGTACAAGTATGAAGGTACAATGAGCTTGGGATGCGTACACGCAGGCAAGGTAGAGAGAACCTACGTACCCAGAGATAAACATGATTTTTAATGACTTTCTCTATTTCTTGAAGTTTGACATGGAGAGTAGAGGTATCAGGCTTGACAAGGAGGATAATATGACTATTGATGGAGCCATATTAACTGCAGATAGTCATGGTGACAAATTTTAGTGTAACAGGTGGGTCCGCCTAACCTAACATAAGGTCCAAAACCAAAATTTTCCTTGGCACTGCCCTAGACCCCATAAAGTGGGGTTACGGGTACCCCTCAAACCCCCTGTTAACTATGTGGAAAGAATATAACACAACCCAACAATAGCACACCGAAGGAGTCCAAACACAAAGAAAATTTTGGCATGAAAAGCACATCAAAACCAGATCCTTCCAAGAGCGTGATTGGGCTTTCCTATTTGACTCCAATTTTAAATATTTCAAGGGTAATCTCATGACCAGATGGTTGAGGCATTATCTTTTTGAAAATTTCTATGACAATGGCTCGGTCAAAATCAAGACTATTGGTGAGAGACATATTCCACCCTTGGTAAATGGATGCTAGTTGAAATTCTATAAGGATCCCCTATCTAGGGTTGTTTTTACTAATTCAATAATAAAGCAACTAAATTTGATTGAGAGCATCGGGGCTCCCAATCCATTTATTCATTGACCAGTAGAGAAAAAAAAAAAAACTCAAGCGAAGCCATCCTTTGAGGGACTTGAGGTAGAATTACTAGTTGAAAACGTCTATAATGTAGTTGTAAGTATGAAAAGGAAAAAAATAAATAAATAACACTAGGCCAAAACCTCCTCCAAGGAACCTCGGCCAGACCCACTGGTTGAGAGAGAGAGAGAGAGAAGGAAAAAAACAAAAACAAAAAAAAACTTTTGTCTCACCTCAACTATGTAGGTACTATAGGAAAAGAACAACAAAACATGGTAAATAAATTTAGTTTGCACATTTTTCCCAAGACATTGACTTCAAATCTCCAAGTATGCCCATAAAAATATCGTACATTGTTTTCCACCTACTTTCATCATCCTCCATCATCAACCCTTTCCCATACATTTTGTTAGCTTCCCTAAACTGTTATAGGAAAGTCCTATAATGCTATAGGATGACCCAATTTCAAGAAAAAGCTACAGGTTGAGGGAGTTCTTTGCATCTGAGCTAGAAAAAAGAAATAGAAACATCTTATTACCTAGCTTCTCAATCACCATGCATCATTTGCTAAACTCCCCTTCACTGTTTGACATTTCTAGCCCTACAATAGCCCAGTTTCTTTTTTTTCTCCACCACAACCATAATCAAAACCATTTCCGTCAACATCATTGGTTCCTCCATAAACTATCAATTTTATTGAAAATTTAGAATGATATTTTAGTGATCATGAGGGACCTATGTGACCATTAGAGGAGACTATATAGTCCTTTAGCAGCCTGCAGAGATCCTACAAGCTCAAGTTCTATAGCAACAAAAACATTTCCAAAAATACCACAACCTATAGAAAAGGGTCAATAGCTCTAGAGCAGAAGAATCAATACAATCACTCCTAGCTCTGAAAAATAGGCATGAGTAGCTACAAGATTTCCTATAAGGTGCAATAGGACTATATGTTCAACAACAACACTCTAAAGACACATATAAGTACACAAAAATCATCCTACAACATCATGAAAAGGTAATCATTAGGTGTGAAATCTCTAGCACTCGCCCTATGAATTCATTTAAAGCATAAATAAATGTTGTTTGTGTAAAAAGAGAATGGTTTTATAGCTAGATAAACTAACGGAGGTCTCGTACTATTTTTCAAACAAAATCCGCTTTGTCTAAAATTTATTCCCATGTGTGGAGGATGAATGAGACAAAATCAATGATATTTTGAAAAGGTGGTAATTGTAGCCTACTGATGATGAGATAAAATGGGAGTATGAGTTACACGAAGGCCAACAGGGGTAGGTGGGGCCAACTCAAATGATGTGTGATGAGCTTTCCTCATCCACCATCTAGAATCATCTCCACTTAAGAAAGATGTCAACTTTAAGTCCACCACCTGTTCCCATTTAACGTATTGCATGCTGTCACACGGAATGAGTTATATTTGCGGACAAATCCAACCTTCCTAGGAGTCTAAGACTCTCTAATGACAAACAAACCAAACAAGAGCTATCCTTCTCTAGATACAGATCATTCTATGAGAATTCAAATGTTTTCGATCTTACCTTAGGTCCCACGCTTGTTGTAGCAGTCCAGCCTTGCTGATCCAGATGAGCTCCTCCTTCACTTTCAGACCTGCATACACTAACAAAGTAAACGATTACATAGCATCTGAATATTCATCATAAAAGAAAGCATATTTATCATGTTGACCAAGGAATACATGAAATAATTAATTAACAAATCATTGAGAAGAATGGACTTATTTGTATTAAATAATCAAAGGAACCATTACAACCTGAGCCTTGGTGTTGTGCAAGCTCCTCCCAGGGTCCAGCAAGAGATTTTCTCTACTTTGACAAGCTCACCCACTCCCACTATGGCAACAAGGAAGGATAGTGATCTCTCCTCACAAGTCAACAAATGGAAGTCCTAATTCCAGCAGCATTTACCCTATAGAATGTTCAGCTTTCAACCCTCCCCCTCCTTTGGCCTAATGCCTGTATTTATAGTATTCTAGAGGAGGTTATTCAGTTCCAACATCAATGGGATACTCCCTCTTTTGGATGGGGTAGCTCCTCTTTTGATGGGATAAGCTCCTCTATCATAGGGGTGCATGAACCATCTGGAGGCGCTCAATACACGTCAAGAACTCTTCTAGAAGGCTCTAGAAGTGACCACAAGTAACTTTTTAAAGATGAAAACTTGCGCCTTTTGACCTTTACAGGGGTACGCACCCTAGCTTTAGTATACAGAGCGTATTACTACGCAGGTCTAATGTATTTGGAGTGCGTACACGCAGGCAAGGTAGAGAGAACCTGCGTACCCAGAGATAAACATGTTTTCAAGTGACTTTTTCTCTCTTTGAAGTTTTGACATGAAGAGCAGAGGTATGGGGCTTGACAAAGAGGACAATGTGGCTATTGATGAGGCCACATAAACTGCAGATAGTTAAGGTGACAAAATTCAGTGTAACACATGCAAACATGAGTTAAAAATCCCATGACGATTTACCCCTGGCTATAGGATAATTCTATAGGATATCAATCTCAAAATTGCGAAGCTATAAGGACAAATTGTAAGTAGTTATAGGAATATAGATCATTATTGAAACCACTCATAGAGATCCCCGAAAGTATTGAAGAGGTTTATTTTTCTTTTCAAAAGTTGTAAGTCCAAGCCCTTCCCATCATTTTACTCACATTTGGAATTAGTTATGTTACTTAATTGTTCAAATGTACTAGTCATCATATTTGATGTGTCATGGGAATAAATTAACAAAGAAACAATCAGTCTATTTTTTTCTCTTATTTTTCTTTTCTCTGAACATGCTAAATATTCTAATTATGGAGAGATAAGTTATTGATTTCAAATTTATTTGAAGAAATATGCACTTTTACAGAAGTCAAAATCCCATGTTGCCACAACAAACCCAGTTCCTATAGCGGCACAGGAACAATATTTTCCCCTACCTAGAAACATATCTAAACTTATATTAGAGTCATATATATCTTGTCATACATCATGGAGGGTGGATTTAATAGAAGAGAACCAACTGGTACCAGTAGGATTCATTAGAATCCTGAAGTTATGGCCATGCTAGAAAATTTTAATTGGTTGGGCTTCTTTAAAAATCTCATGGGGTATGATGATGATGCTAATTTGTTATGAACTTAAAACACCCTAAAGGCCAAGAACTAATAAATGTATTCAAAGGGATAATAATATATGTTGATGAATACTCAATCATTAAGATCACCAATCTCTCAAAAGGACTACATTGGATTAAAGAAGAAAGACATGTAGCTATCAATGCCAAGAGAGGATACTTCCTCCCTAATGAACAAGCAGATGAGGATCGAAATGCAATCAAAAAGGAAATCCTACCCTGCCATTGGGAGGATATAGCCTACCAATTTCTCAAAAACATTTTTTGTGAGGGAATGCTAAGCATAGTGTATGTTTGTCAGTTCATACTCCTCTTCCAGTTGAGATTTCAAGTTGAATTACCAACTCATGAGTGGTTAATAATCCCATACTTCCTCCTCCAATCCCTTAAGAAGATGAGCACCAAGTTCAAGGAGGGTAAGCATAATTACCTGTCCCATCACTACTTGATTAGATTACTAGTCACATATTCATTACAAAATCTTCAACATCCCATTCCCTGGATGGACTTTGTGGATATGGACAAATAGACCTTCTTGAATCCCAGGAAGAGTTTGAAAAACCCTAGAAGAGTTCAACTAAGAAGAGGAAAGATAAGGCAATGACCATCCATGTATAACAAATATAAGTAGAATAACTCCTAGAGGAATAAGATAAGGAAATTACAACAACATTAGCAAGGCTCACCACTCCCACAAAGCTAAATACAAGTAGACCTGTTCAACATGTTGTTTACACTAGGGTGAAAAACACTAGGATAAGGTATAGTGGAAAGCCAAAGCCTCCTTATCCTAACTCTATCACTATTGAGGAGACCCCCAATCCAAAAAAATAAGGGCTACAAGATGTAAAGGAGTATAAATTATAGCACCATAAATAAGCCTCCTTCTCCTACCCTTATCACTATTAAGGAGACCCCAGTCTACAAAAAGAAGGGCTACAAGATGTAAATATGTTGAAATTATAGGCACTAGAAGTACAAATAAAATATATGCAAGCACCTCTTGAGGAAATAATGCAAAAAATACGATCACAGGGGTAGGTTGCCCATCTATAGGAACAAGCTACCCACCTATAGGAATAGGTTACCATACTATAGGAATATCCTATAGAATTGTAGAAATATGAAAAATTAGCCAGGCAACCAAGGAATCCCTTTTCCTATTTTTCTTTACCACTAATAGTTGATCCTCCTATTGCAGGACTACTAGGAAGAATTCTTCCTAAGCACCTAGTGCTCCAACTACTATTCAATATGGATAGAGGCAAGATTTAAATTCACTAGTGGTAAATAATAGCCCAATCTAAATGAGTGGATGACGTTGCTAGAATGGAGAATGAGATGAAGAAAATGAGAGAAGAAATGAACTTCCTAAATCTAGATAAAGAGAACAAGAGGGAACAAATTGTTAAAGAAAAAATAAACTAAAAATCCAATTACAATAGACACAAGGATTTTTCTAAGGGGCACTTAGGTTGTAACCTTGGAAACAGTTCCAGGGACTATGCCTCAACTCTCTTTAGAGGAAATGAATTGTAGATATCCTTCAAAGTCTTACTCATTATTCTTTAAAGAGAAATGGTGTTGATTTCAGATAAACATGATTGTATAGAAGGGAACAATCTCGCTACAAGAGACTAGGGACTTCATTGAATTCTGCCTACAATGTAATATATAAGACAAATTCAAGGTTTCCAAATTTTACATTCACAACCTTGTTCTCACGTATTTGATCTTATGGGACTCAAACCCATACCTGGGAGATGCATAGATATTGGCCCTGGAATCTTAGATAAGGCATGAGGAGACCAAGGCTAAAGAAGTAAAAAATACCATGGACAGGGGGCTGAAAGAGATATTGTGGCTTAGTCCTGAACACTCAAATCCATCCATCTTCACCTCCACTCATGCAATCATGTAAGAATATCCTAAAGTGGTGGAAGTTTATAAGTAGAGGCAAGTGGATGCCATTGTCCAATTTGAAGATACTTTCAATTTTTTGGGAGAAGAAAATTCACAAGCTTTCCAAAGGAGATGATAAGTAGTACCCCACAACATGAAAATTAAATAATGTCATTCTCCTAACATATTACAACTTGCACTTTCCAAGACTCCTTTTGTATAAGAAGATTGTTCAGAGGGTTGGAATCCAATGGATTTGGATTAGATTCAATCCACCCCTACTTCTAGGTCTCCAAGAACATCAAATTCAAGAAGAGGAGTCCAAGGAATGGTAGTGCATTGAAGAGAATGCAGGTTTCCACTGAGTAGACACAACCACCTCTATCTCAACATGGAATTCCAAAAACGTTGTCAAATAAATCAATGAGGAAGAGTATTGGGGGAGGAAGAGTAAGTTACTCAAAGGATGGGTAAGATTTCCAATAGGGGAGCATGATGGGCCTCCCAAATACATAAAACATAAGGCCCATCTAACCTCTCCTAGGGACATAAAGACTACACTAAACCTTCCTTTTTGAACTTAATAACCCTTTCCTAGCTTAATGAGTTCTTAGGAGGGTCAAGGATATTTTTCATGCTTTATGTGCATAACATGACTATTTTGTAGGATATCAAGGGTATTTTTCACATATTTTGAGGATATCCAACCATATATATTTGTGGGGATTTATCCCTTCTACAGAAGGCTTCCAACTCGACCAATTGAGGATAGTAAAAACTCCTTCCTGCTGCTACATGGCGACTAAGGAAACATGATCTCTATTTTTAGGGATTTTGGAGGCAAAGAAGTCCTCCCCTCAAGGAGACTTCCCCCTACCCATTTTTTATAAATAGAAGGCTCTAGTAGAATAGTAGAAAAAGAAGAAGTAGGAGAATAACAACATAGAGTATTGGGAGAAGTTTAGACTTCAAGTTCCGCAACTTTTTCCATGTACAAACAATCCTTCAGTTAATGGAAGTAATATTTGATTTTAGTTCTTAGTCCAGTTTTTTGTTAAGGGTTGTGATCTTCCTTGGGTTAGGGACCACCCTAGGTGCTCAATATCCCTCTTGTACCATTATTGTGCATGTATTTGATTATCTTTGCAACTTGTTTCTAAACATTACTTTTATGCATGTTTATTTAGATTTATAAACAATATTTCCTTACAAAGTACATGAGAATTAGATGAAAATATTGGTATTGGTTACATTTTCAAAATAACATTCAAATTTTGAATTTAGTTCACTTTATTTTTTTTCCATCATTCACTATATATTGTCTCTTTGCAATCCCCTATTTTGCAGCTATAGAAACCACACATGTAGAAATTCTGCAAATTCTCTACAAATCTCGCTCTGAGGCCTATGTAGAAAATATGACGGTATATTAACCCGATAATGTAATATACCAAAGAAAAATACTATAACCTACTTCTACTATCAATTTGCGGAATCTTAAATATTGAGTAGATTGAGCTGAACACATATAACTAGAAGAAGAAGAATCGATGCACAATACACATGAAAATACTTTGGGGAAAGCCTCAGCTAAAACCCCCACTATATGTATTATCATATAAGGTGGAAATACATCAGAATTATACAAAGCCTTAGCTCTTATAGCTAGCCAACTCTCAGTACAATCCTCCTGGATGCTCACAGGCAATTAAAGCTTCTCATAAGCCTTTGCCTCTGCCCTCCAAGCTCCTATTTCCTTGCATTGTTTCTCCTAGGTGATCCTATTGTTACCAAGTGGAAGATTGATCACTCACATTGATCCTACACCCTGTCAGAACTACACAATCCTCAATGGAACTTCTTCCTTCTGCATGCATGAGTTTCCTTTATAGGAGAAAACATGCAATTGATAGTACATTGTCCTTGTCTTTAATCTCAACTGGGTCTTTCTCAAAATAGACATGCATGAGTTAATGATGAGAGAATCTTCAGTTATCTGGAGTACACTGGTTGAGTGCATGCATGCATCAACTGACTGATAACTCACAATTAGTTCCTCAAACAGTTTGGAACTAATTTAACTGGACTTAACTCAGTAAACTGAGCTAAAAAATTACAACTCAAATATAACTCAATCTTATCTAATTAATTTAAGGGATAATTGTTGCATGACTTTAGAAAGACTTCTAACTTGAATTTCTCCAACTAATTAACTCAAGATGAATTAATTAATTATTTTTCAAGAAGCTCGTGAGACTAAATTTTAATTTTAATTCACAATTTTAATTCAAGGAAAAATTAAAATTGGAATATTCTGGATTCTATTTTTATCATTTCTTGTTGCTATTTTCAACACTCCCTCTCAACAAGAAAGGAATTCAACTCGATCTTGATCCTAAACCTTTGGAATGTTCTGCATGCAACACTTCTCTCTATTCTTGTTGCTCCAACAATCTCCAAAAACAAAAAAAACATCCAACCTGAATCAGAATGATGCCTCTATCATCAAAGTCTCTGACTACCATTGCCTCTGTCGACTGAAAACTTTGTGCTTCCGCTAACTCAGCCTTTCTGAATTGTTGTCAATCCTTCTCTACGTTCTTTAGTATCTAACTGCTCTAGCCTCTGTCACTTTGATCTTTGACTTCATCAATCCCACTGATTCCTCCCACTACTATGTACTTTGGGCTCCTGTAGGAAGGTACAATCCATGAGATAAAACCTCTCAATGGACCCTACCCAATTTCAGCCTTCTTGGGACTATCACTTCACATCGCCCCACCTCACGCTTGGAGTTATGGATGCATATGATCCCTCTGCCCACTTCTCCAATTGTGGCTCCTCCAAAATTGTCTGAGACTTCTTCTGGCACTGCATGTTGAGAGGTAATTTAGTCTCCCTCTCAAACACCAAGTCTCTAACATTTGCCTTGCTCCTCAAGACTTTGCATGCATCTTGAACCTCAAGAGCATATAGGTTCTTAACTTGTGAACCGATTTGTTTCACCTGTCTTGTGGTGATGTGTCTAAGAAAAACCTTTCCCCTACTGAAGACAACATTGTAGCCTTTGTCCTCCAACATCGCGACTGATACCAGGTTCTTCTTCAATTCAAGCACATACTTCACATTTGTCAAGGTGATAGGAGCCCCGTGCTCCCTCTAAAAAGCAACCGTGCCCACTCCTGAAACACTGTACCTTCCGTCGTACCCATCTCTATGCGCATCTTGAGGTATTTCTCCTCCAAGGCACTAAATAAACTTTTATCACCAATCATGTGGAATGAGGCTCCACTGTCAAGATACCAAACACAACCCATCATCGATGACACCAACAACCCATCATCGATGACACCATGCATGCGATGCAGGTAAAGTCCATTTCGAACTGAGAGGCCAATGCTTCACCTTCTAATCTTTTCGAGGATCCCTTCTTGGACTTCTTCGATGGGCAACCAGTCGCATAATGTCCCATCTCAATTGAAGTATGATATGAATTTGATTTTCACCTGCAACCTCGAACTTTAAACTTCAAATTCTCTTCATTGTATATTGTTCACAGCTCTGATAAACTTGGCTCTGATGCCATGTATAAATTCTACAAATTCTCTACAAATCTCACTCTGAGGCCTATGTAGAAAATCTGACTATCGATTAACCTGATAATGAAATATACCAAAGTAAAATACTATAACCTACTTCTACTATCAATTTGCATAAGCTTAAAGATTGAGCAAGATCAAGCTAAACACATATAACCAGAAGAAGAAGAATCAATGCACAATACACCTAAAAATACTTTGGGGAAAGCCTCAGCTAAAAGCCCCACTATCTGTATTATCATATAAGGTGGAAATACATCAGAATTATAAAAATCCTTAGCTCTCACAGCTAGCCGGCTCTAAGTACAATCCTCCTAGATGCTCACAGGTAATCAAAGCTTCTCACAAGCCTTATCCTCTGCCCTCCAAGATCCTATCTCCTTGCATTGTTTCTCCTGGGTGATCCTATTCTTACCAAGTGGAAGACTGATCACTCACGCTGATCCTATAGCCTGTCAATGCAATCCTCAAGGAACCTTCTTCCTTCTGCATGCATGAGTTTCCTTTATATGAGAAAACATGCAACTGATAGTACATTGTCCCTGTCTTTAATCTCAACTAGGTCTTTCTCATAATAGACATGCATGAGTTAATGATGAGAGAATATTCAGTTATTTGGAGTACACTGGTCGAGTGCATGCATGCATCAAATGACTGATAACTCACAATTAGTTCCTCAAACAGTTTGGAACTAATTTAACCGGACTTAACTCAGTAAACTAAGCTATTTAATTACAACTCAAATATAACTCAATCTTATCTCGTTAATTTAAGGGATAACTATTGCATGACTTCAGAAAGACTTCTAAATTGAATTTATCCAACTAATTAATTCAAGATGAATTAATTAATTAATTTTCAAGCAGCTAGTGAGACTAAATTGAATTTTAATTCAAAGACAAATTAAAATTGGAATATTTCAGATTCTATTTTTATCATTTCTTGTTGCTATTTTCAACAACACAACCTTGTATCTTGTTGGATCAACCCTACCACAACTGATGTAATGACTTGGGCATGTGTGCCTTATGATTTAATAGCATTTCCTTATATTCCTTTCCTTCCAACCTCGCATTTATCATATTTTACTTATCGTTGGCATGTCTTCTGTAGAAAAATAGGGATTCCTGTGGAAGTTTACAATTCACCTCTAAAACACGCTCAAATTTTCACCCAACTTGATGTATTAAGACACTCTTGGAACCATGAGAATGGAATTTAGAGGTAGCAAGACCATGTATATTCATTTTTTTGAATGACTATATAAATTTCTTCTTTATTGCAAAATTGAGGTTTATTGTTTGCAAGATTTTATTTCAACAGAGTGTTTACTTTCCTTACAAGATAGAATAGATGTGATTTTCCTTATTTGGAGTTAGAATAATTTTCCTTCCTTTATTGTAATTAGCTTAAGTTTACTTGTCCTATTTCATTTCCCGTAATTTCATTTTTTCCTGTAGCATAGAATAGTTATATTGGACTATGTAGAACCATATTTCATCTTAGTAATTCCACAAATATAAATTCATCAAAATGGAATATATAGTTCATGTTGCACATATAGTGTCATACCTTCTTAAGTTTGTATAAACCCCAGGTTGAAATTTAAAGCTAATGCCATTGGGAGTTGTAGCATTATTGCTACAATATTAAGGGCCATCATTGAGTGTGAAATTGAGAAGACACACACGAGTTGGTGACGAGTCATATCCATAAACAATGACATGGTTGAGGAGATATAAAATTGAACAAAAAACAATATATAATTTGAGCTGAGACATGTGAATATATGATGGGGACTTGAAGGAACTATCTTGGGCCTACGGTCGGGAAAGACCTAAGGGCATAATTTCAAATAACCAAAATAGCTTCTACAAGGGTGGAGAAGACTTGTGCTAGGGTGGACATAATCCATGATAGGATGGATGGGTGGCTTAGTAGGTTCCATGGGTTTGGAATCATGTTTTTTGTATCAGTTAGGCTTTCATGACTTTGTGGATTGGTGGAACAAGCCATTGTATCAAGGAAAAAATTTATTTGTGCATTTTAATAAAAGTATAATGTTGGAGGGTCATTTCCATTAACATTGTGCATGTGTATGCTAATGTTGATGTTACTTTGATATCTTGAATATAATGCTCATGATTATGTTAATGGAAGATATTGTGACAATGTTATTAATGCTCTATGTGTGGTGAAATTATACATTTTAATATAACATAGAGAATAACATGGGTAACACATTGTGGGGCATAGCCAGGGTGAAGTAACATTATGCTAGACTAGGAAGCTATGAAACACTTCATTGCCATAGGTTCAAGGGATCACGGTGCACCAAAAGGGCACCTTGTTACTGTGGGAGGCCCTGGGGTCATGACAGGTGGTGTCAGAGCAACCACTCAGTGGAAGTGAAGCAATTTAGTAGTGAAGCCAAGATGGAGATGTGCAAGTTAATAATATATTTGGTTTCTATGGTTCATGATCATTGGAAGATTATTTTAAGAGGATAGGTTTCCTTGGGAAGGAACAAGATAAAAAGAGCCATAAGTTGTGGTTTTTGAACAGGGAAATTAGAAATAATGTAGTACCTCCACTTATTGACATAGGTGCCTCACACAATTTTTTGAAGGAAAGTTTGGCAGAGCAACTTGGGTTGAGAGGAATTGTGAGCAAGACAATAGTGAAAGCATTCAACTATAAGGCTAAGAAAATGATAGGATTCGTAGTATATGTGCCAGTTCATATTGATGGTTGGGAGGGACTTTTGGATTTCACAGTGATCCAGATGGATGAGTTTGAAGTGATATTGGAATAGGATTTCCTGTGGGGATTCTAGGTGGTTCCTATACCATGGATTGGCATACTCATTATCATGGATGAAAAACAATGTGGGTTGTGTGCATAATTGCATAAGAGAAACATAAGTAGAATGTGCAGCATGTGTCTGCATTGAGCATGAAGAGAGTAGAATGAAACTAGGATTCCTAGATATATATAGTAATGATCAAGGAAGTGGGAGATGATGGAGTGGGTATGAATACTCCACCATAGCTTTCTAAGTTTTTGGAGTCATATGTAGATAGGATTGTATATGATTTTTTAAAAGTGCTACCGCTAAGAAGAGTAGTGGACTATCACACTGAGCTTAATCCTAGTGATCCACCATCAACAAAAGCTCCTTAATGGTTGTTATAATTGGAGTTGGATGAGTCGAGGAGGAAGTTGACATAGTGCTTTGATGCAGGATTCAATTTTCGTTCTTGATCCTCTTATGGTGCTCCTATAATCTTTAAGAAGAAGAAGGACATGAATGACCTAAGGATGTGTACTAAATATCGATCTTTGAACAAGAAAATTGTGAAGAACCATTACCCCCTTTCACTAGCAACATATTACTTTGGAAAGTTAGCCAAGGCCAAAGTGTTCACGAAGCTATATCTGAGATAGGGTTACTATCATGTCTGAATTCCACAGGGTGATGAAGCTAAGACAACCACGGTAATAACATAGGGAAGTTATGAACTCCTAGTTATGCCTTTTGGTTTGTATAATTCCCTTGCTACATTTTCGACCTTGATGAATGAGGTTATACATCCATTCTTAAATAAGTTTGTTGTGGTCTACTTTGATGATATCGTAGTGTTCAACGATGATTTGGAAGAATCTAAAGAGAATTTGGCATGAGCCTTTGAGGCATTAAGGAAACATCATTTGTACTTGAAGCATACCAAATTCATGTTCGCCCAAAAGGAGATACCATTTTTGGGTCATTTGGCAACCTAGGGATGTATTCGCATTAAACTTG
This sequence comes from Pinus taeda, assembly GCA_000404065.3. NCBI lineage: Eukaryota > Viridiplantae > Streptophyta > Pinopsida > Pinales > Pinaceae > Pinus > Pinus taeda. The sequence continues at coordinate 13,580 of APFE030058585.1, forward strand.
GGAAGATAAAGGTGATAGTAGATTCAGAGGATCCTTGCAGTACACATGATGTGAGGGTCTTAACTGGGATGATCAATTACTACTAGAAGTTCAAGGAGGGTTATTCGAACATAACCACCCCAATAAAATACTTATTGAAGAAGGAAAAACATTAGAACCAAGAAGAGTAGACTTACATTTGAAGAGTTCAAATTTATGATTGTGACAACTGTCATATTGAAACCACTAGATTATGAGATATAATTTGAAGTGTAGAGAGATGCATCTGATATCTCCATAGGAGGTGTTTTGATGCAAGATGGTTACCCTATAGATTTCAAGAGTAGGAAGTTATAGGATCAGGAAAGGAGATATCTTGTTCATGAGAAAGATGTGACATCATTAGTACACTATCTTCAGGTGTGGAGACACTATCTATTGGGGAATCCATTAATTTATGGTGAATACAGGAAACATCACAATGAACTACTTTGTTACCCAAGCAATGTTTTCACTGAGGTAGGCTTGATCACAAGACTTTCTAGAAAAGGTTGACATGGTGATGGAGTATATGTTGAAGAAAATCAATGCAGTTGTAGATACCTTAAGTAAAAATCCATAGTTGGCAATGATGGAGGAAGAATTAGAGAACATGCCTACTCCACGAGAGAGCCAGATTCAATTTATTGATGAGATGAAATGAAGAATTCATGGCGGATTGCAAAATGACACTATAATGAAGAACATTTGTAGGAGAAAAATTATGGATGAGTGTTCCAAAGTCTTACTCTTTACGACCAATGAGGAAATTGCCTAAAAACAAAAATGAAAAGAAAAAGAGCTCCAAAAAGTTGTGATCTCTAGCAATTATCTTTATATCCATGGAAAATATTAGAGAAAACCTACAAAAAGCTTATGGAAATTGAAAATATATGCCATAAAATTGTAGAAAAGAGTCCAATGGAAATAACTTTCTTTTATTGATTAATAATATCACCTATGGATAATAACATCAATGCCTTGGGTCTTTAATGTCCTCCTCTGTGGGAGGGTTCTTTTGTGTCCATATGCTTCAAGTAATTGATTTCTCTCTCCTTTGTTTGTAATTGGGAAAAACAAGACAAATAGTAGAACTCAATGTAAAGAGCTCAAGAGTTATGGGATTAGAGTGACGATGATGATAGTGATCATTTGTGTAAGGTGAGGAATAACCTCTCTATTTATAATTAAATGCTAGGATGTATCTTCATCTGGTCAAATAATAAAAAATTATTAGGCGAAATCAAAATCTAACCATTATGAGTATTTTATTATATTTAGGAGAGAAAAATATTAATGAAACAGTCAATAATATTTATTTACCTAACTAACTTAAAAAATAATGATTAATTGAGCTATTTAAGACAAGTGCGTGAAACAATTAATAAATGAAAATGGTTTATTAATTATTTCTATGAGATAAGGTCAAAATAAGTTAGAAATAATTACTAAATAATGATTTAATACTTATTTCATAGGAGATATGTGTATTGATTAAGGAATACTAAATAATAATGATTTATTTAATTATTCATGGGTGATATGGTCAAAATGGGTTAGAAATAAATAGTAAATAATGTTTTAATAATTATTTCAAGGGAGAAGAGTGAAATAATTAGGAATAATAAGTAAATAGTGATTTATTCAATTATTCTTATGGATGGCTGTTTTTTTTCTATTATTTTCACAGAATGGGTAAATATCTAAATAACTTGAAATTAATTAAATGAATTTATGGGTTATTTTCAAGTGGGTAAATTAATTAAACATGTATAATTTAGGAAAAGTTGTTCCATAAATTATTTCCTAAGGTGAAAGTGGGTTTTAATGTGTAAAACCCATACTACATGTTGCATTCAATCATCCTAGTGGAAACTGGGTAAGCGATTACTTTTTGGGTGATAAAAAATTCCCCCCAATGTGTGAGTTTTAGGAGCACATCATATGATAGAAATGCATTGTAGTTTCATTTCACTAGACACCAAAGGGGCAGTGAATGGAGAAAGACGAAGAGAGAGCCATTATAGCAAAGGGAAGAACTACGTGTAGAGGAGGCGAGACCTATTTGTCAAAGAGAAGTCTCCATATGGTGTGTACATGACTTTAGTAAGGTATGGGAGGCATATCCATGCTTAACAAGATATCTCAACACAAATATTAATGGTGAGCATAGCAATGTGTGGCTGAGAAAAGTAATATGTGATACATGTTGTGATGGCATCAATGGACCAACTAATCATACAATGATATAAAGAGTCCCATATACATGTGCCTCAAATACAAAAGTGAGGTCTAACACAATGAATGTTGTTGAACTGAGTACATAGGACCAAATTCCCCCAAGATGATGAGAGGGGAGAGATCACAACCAATTAAGCCATGTTGTATGGGGACATGATCAAAAGATCTGAATGAACCAACTGAGGGAGGGGCTTATGTGGTGGGATTTGTGATTGGAAAAAACTAAGCCAGTCAAATCTATGGAACTAAATCTATAGTTGGATTAATTGTTGATGATCACGTATGTGGGGGGATACTTGAAGGGCCACCCCCTCATGAGGTCAAATAACATCTAACACACACATGATAAATTATTGGACAATTTGGTGAAGCACTAGACCATTAAGTGTAGGATTCTCAATTGTATGATAATGAGTTGGAGTTCAGCGTGTGAGAAAAAATTAAGTCAAAGGGTAATGATGGTTCCCATTTCCTGGTCCAAGGCACGTAATAATGAGGAAATTATATCCAAGGTGTAGCACCCTCTAGGCCACTCTCCTATAATAGATGTGCTAAAGTTGATGGGAGAGAGCCTACTAGAGATGAGGCAATAAGGAGTCCTCAATAAAGGCACGAGGGATATTGATGTGACTGATAAGGACTGACAACAGGGAGTATGATGGGGAATGATCAAATGGGTGGGATTATGACTTCCCTTGTCAGAGCACAACATGCAAGGTTGAATTGGAATTCACTGATATGATTTTAGAGGGGATGGTCAATTTCTTAGATGGACGCTTTTCAAGGATAGATTATGACATATGGAGGTCAAATCTCAATAATAACAAATGAATGTGGCACACAGAGGGGATGATATATTGTAATAGGACTTGATGAGGTTCTAAAAAAACTCTATGGCATATAAGGATGACTCGTCTCTGATTCTTTGAGCAATGGTGACCTAATTATGCTACCACGAAATGAACTAAGTACAAGTGGTACGAGGCACTCTCAGGGCAAACCAAGCGGTAATAAAAGGGGTGAGTCTAGGGGACATGAGTCGTCATCATAATGAAGAGAAGTGTGACTAATGCTAGCTTTGGTTATGAAAAAAAACCAGATTCCTAATGCGAAGGGGATAAAACAACATGGGCACCAAAATGTAAAGGGGTAATAGTGTTGGAGGGCCCATGTGAGGTAAGCTCTAACACTCAATAGGTGGAAAACGCAAGAGATGGATGGGATAATCCACCTACTAAAGTGTGGGGGGTCTTGAAGGAAATATCCCATGAATGGGAGGCAAATTCAATGAACAGAGCGAGGTTACTGATATGCAAGATGCCACAAGGAATGGGCCTAAAGGAGACCTTATATACACGAGTAAATAATGGTTACTCATGAAAAAAATTGAAACATAAGTCAATAAGTGCAAGGACAAAGTGTTATAAGAGTACAGTTAATGAATATGAAGATATTCAATTTAAATAGGGGAGACTTGACACTTTGTAGAAAAATGGCTTCCAGATGGGGTATCAAATTAGAAAAAAGGGATGCAATGTTGTAAAAATTCCAAAAGGGGCCACCAAAATATACCTTAATTCTTTTGGGAAAAATGGTTCTTGGTGAAGAATCAAGGTAAAAAATGAATATGGGAATGAAATACTAAAGGATGTCTAGAATCATCCCTTCCTACCAAGTCAAACAAGGGGGGACTGAGTGGTAAATGTGGCATTAAATAGAGTAGAATGTTTCAATATATGACATCAATCATATGTTATATGTGAAGTATAGATGGCTCACCAAAGAGACTGATAGGATAAAATGTCCTAGGAATAAAGGGATAATTGACCATACCTAGATCATTGGGGTCTTGGTTGAGAATGGATAAAAATGGAAGCTCACTAGATAGGCCATTAGGACAGACTACGCAAAAAATGGGAGGATAATCAACTTTACCCAAACCATTGGGGCCTAAGCTAATACTAATTGTAATCAACTAAGAATGTGGCTAGGGGGGCACCATACCTCAAAGCATGATATACTTCCCTAATCTAAAATTAAAATCTTGAAGGTTTTCTTGAAAAATTGCAATCAATTTTTTATCTTGTGGGCTATGGATCAAGTTGAAAAAGTACATAAACTTAGTGTTTTCAAGCTCAGTTTGTAGAAATAAAACAGAGAAAAATGAACAATGAACAACAACACAAAACAATAATTTGATAATGGAGTTCACCCCTCTTGGGCTACATCTCTGGGTCCACTTCCAATGTTGGGCCTCTTCAATTATATGCTCAAATCTAAATTTACATTAGTTTGTAGTGCTCAAATTGCAAAAGTAGTGATACCAATGGATTCAAAATGGTCACAAAAGCCCATCTAAGCTCTTGTTGAGCTCAAAAAGGTTAAAAATGAGCAAGATATGCATCCTTGATAATGCCATATGTTAGTAAAGGATTGGTTTGTACTACTCATTGTGTATGCCCAGTCAGATGCTGCCATGTGTCAGTAAAGGATTGGTCTGTACTACTCATTGTGTATGCCCAGTCAGATGTTGACGTTAGCATATGGTATGCCCATTCAACCCTTCTTCTTGTTTTCAGTCAGCAAGTAGGTGAGGGTATAGATCCCTCACCCTTCCGATCTCAATCCCTCTGGCCTTACTTGGATTAGTTCCCTTGAGCCCCACACAACGGTACTCCACATTGCCTCTGCGTGAAGTCCTTATCCTCCTGTCAAGAATAATATCTTGCTACAATTATTCTAGGTATTTAGGAGAGAAATATTCTATTGTTGGAATCTCAACATTCTCACCTTGATCTTCAATCATAGGAGGCTCATATAATCTCAAGTTTTCTACATTTACAAAAACATAAATTTGCATGTATGGTGGTAATCCTAATTTGAAGGCATTATTACCAATCCTCTCTAAGATTTTAAAAGGACCATATCTCATTGGTTTGAGCTTTTTACATTTACCTTGGAGCCTTTCCTTTCTAATATAAATCCAAACTTGATCTCCCACCTATAAGTTATGTTCAACACGATGCTTATCATGTATCGCCTTATACCTGGCTTGACTCTTCTCCAACTGTTCTTGTACCATCTGATGCACCAACTTAATTTGTTCAATAAAGCGCTTTACCTTATCTATATCACTGTGTTTATCCACTGTATCATCTTTCCCAGAGATAAAATCTAAGGGAGATTTTGGTAAATATCCCAAACATGCTTCGAATGGAGATGTCTAAGTTGAATAATGTGTGTCTCTATTGTAGGCATGTTGGATGTAATGTAAGTGTTCATCCCAAAGCTTAGGATGCTTGCTACAATGTCCACGAAGGAGATATACTACTATTTTGATCACCACTTCTGTTTGGCAATTGGTTTGTGGATGAAATGTTGTTCTCTTCTTCATCCTGGTGTACATGAGTTCCTATAAACTTGACCAAAATTTCTTGACAAATCAAGAATATCTATCATAAATAATAGAAGTGGGAAACCCAAAGTGTACCCATACATTTTGGAAGAACTTTTTTGTAGTTTTTTTAGTTGTAACATGTTTCTTACATGGCATCAACACACACATTATGCTAAAACAATCCATAAAAATATAAATATAATCATGATCTTTCTTTGGAATTTGTAGTCATCCTACAAAATCCATATAAATAATTTCCCAAGGACGAGAAGGAATAGGAAGTGGAGTATACAAACCCAACTTTCTATTGCTAGGCTTACTAGTAGCACACATGGAATATCCTCTTACATATCTTGAAACACTTTCATTCATGCGAGGCTAATAACAATACCTCTATAATCGTGCAATTGTTTTTCCTACACTAAAGTGGTCAACAAGAAGATAAGTATGAGCTTCCCTTATGATCTTGACTCCTTCACCTTGTGGAATACACAACTTTCCAAGATGATACAACAAATTTTTATGAGCATGATAATCCAAGTCTTCAACATGATGGCCTTGAATCAAGGTTGCATAAACATCATTAAAATCATCATCTTGAGCATACTATTCAATATAAATGTCATGCATGTTTGAGTTATTCTTAAGAATGATAGATGCATTAAAAATAGGCCTTCAAAACATATCAACAACTTTGTTGTGCATGCATTTCTTGTACATGATTACCAAATGGAACTGTTATAGAAATCCCATCCATCTGAAATGTCTTTCTTGTTGTAACTTGGTTTGCGATTGAAAATATTGCAAAGGTTGATGGTCAATATGAATAATCATTTCTTTACCCATCAAATAATGCTTCATTTTCTTCACTCTATGTACCAAAGCATACAACTCTTTATCCTAAGTTGGATAGTTAACTACTGCATTGGTAAACATTTCAAAATGATAACAAATAGGCTTACCATGTTGCATCAAAACTACTCCCATGGCATAATCAATTGCATTGGTTTGAATCTCAAATGGAAGCTTAAGATATGGAAGTGCAAGGACTCATGTTGTATTTATTTTCTCTTTCAATGTATTGAAGGCTTTCTGTTTCTTGCCTCCCCACTGAAAGACCTGCTTCACACTTTTCAAAGCATGTAGTGGAGTTGCAATAGATGAGAAGTTAGCAATAAACTTTATCCAATATCAGGTACTCCTAAAAAGTTCCTATCTTTTGTTACATTACAGAGCTTAGGCCAATTCACAATGAATTCAACCTTTGAGGGATCAATCTTTAATTTACCCCCTTCAACAATATGACCCAAATAAAATAAAAAGGTTTTCCCAAATTCACACTTAGACATATTTAGATATAATTTCTCTTTCTTTAAGACATCTAAAACTTTCTTAACATGATTTTCATGAGTCTTACTGAAAATCAGAATATCATCCAAGTATACTATGACAAAATCATCAAGGAATGGTCTCAACACATCATTACTAACTCTCATGAATGTTGCAGGTGCATTACAAAGCCCAAATGGCATAACTAACCATTCAAACAAACCTTGTTTTGTCTTGAAAATGGTCTTCCAAATATCACCTTCAACAATCTTGATCTGATGATAAGCACTTCCCAAATATAACTTAGTGAAGTAAACAACATCCTTCAATTGGTCCAGCAAATCATCAATACAAGGAAAAGGATAATGATTATTTGCCATGATTTTGTTTAAAATTCTAAAATCCACACACATGCGCCATGTATCATCCTTATTTGGAACCAAGAAAATAGGATACCCACAAGTATATGTACTTGGTATAATGACCCCTTTGCCAAGAAACTCTTCAATTTTCTTCTTGATTTTTTCATTCTCTAAAATTGACATTCCGTACATGCCAATGTTTGGAAGAGATGCATCCTGTTGCAATTGAATCTCATGTTGGATTCCTCTTTTAGGTGGAAACCCTTTAGGTTCCTAAAACATCTTATCATATGTGTTAACAACTTCAACCAAATCATGCTTTAGTTTTGCATCACATCCTTCAAAAGCTTCAGATTAAACAGTATCTTTGGGTTTGATAATCAACAATACAAAAATATTACTAGCATTTACAAGCATTTTCATTTAACCAACACTTACAAGAGACATTTTCATCTTCTTGCAATGTTCTCTAACAATAAACTCAATTCAATCTTTAAAAATATGATATTTTTTGTCATGACCATAGAATATGGAATTTCAGTCATACAAGTATGGACTCCCTCAAACAATTCCATATATGTCAAGTGGTACAACATCAAGCTATACCTCATCAATAAAGTTTGCAATGATGGTGAATTTAAGTTTACATTTTCTTATCACTTGCAATTTGGCATTGTCACATTCCCAACCCAAAGGGTAAGGTTTAGGATGAGGTTTAGCTTCTAAGTTTAGTTTCTTGACAATAGTTTCAGAAATAAGGTTAACTTGGGATCCACTATCAAACAACGTATCAACTTTGGTATGTTTTGTAATGGTAAATCTCAATTCTTTTCTTATCATTTTGAGACTCAATAGGCTTACTAGAAGAACTAGTACTTGAAATATAAGCTTTACCTTTCATTCCCATGGTCATAATTTTGGTCTCATCACCTGAATGAGATCCTAGACCTTCTTGAGTTGATGCAACAATCTTTTATTTCCCCTTGTTGTTAAACTTCTTTGGTCTCATTTCTGGATATAGTTTCCAACAATGGTCTTCAGCATGGCCTTCTTTTTAAAAATGTTTTCATGTGAGTTTCTCTCCCTCTTTATTGACTATAGCATTATTTTTTCCTTTGCCTTTAAAATTCCCCTTTCATTTGTCTCCATATTTGAATGGCTTCTTGCTAGTCTCTTGAGGAACATTCTTCCCTCTTGCTTCTAAATGAGTTTCCTGAACACATGCTTCATCTATATTGGTGGGATTAAACATAATAATTGTATGTCTCAAATAACTATGTAATCCACCTATGTATCTAAGGATATTATCTCGTGAAGACAAATCTAAACCCAAGATTAAAGCTATTAGTCTAAATTCTTGTGTGTAGCTTTGAACACTCTCACCTTTAGCTTGTCTAAATTTTTTCCAATCCATAATTTCCTTTTGCATGTAAGCTAATGGATAAAATTACCTTCTTAAAGTAGCTACAAAATCATTCCAAGAAGAGATAATTTTACTACTATTCTTCAAGTCTTCTTGAGTTATAGCCTCCCACTAGATGAGAGTTGCACTTCCAAACAAAGAGAAGCAAGATGGATCTTGGTTACATCATCCTTAATCCTTTGAATCCTACAATAGACTTCAATATGATGAACCCAATTATCTAACTTTTCAACATTTACTTCCCCATTATATGTAGGGAATTCAAACTTGACATCAAGGTTTACCAAAGGAGACTTAGCATGTCCTTTATGAGATCTTGTAGTATGTGAAGGAGATGAAGGAGTTGAGGATGGAGGTGAAGATGGAGGTGAATAAGGAGGTGGATGTGGAGGCTTGCTCCCGTCACCAACATTACCTTTTGATTAATTTGAAATCTCTCCATGAAACCTTGTTTCCTCTCTTTGTATAAAACTTTCACAATTTCATACATGTCATAGAAAGCCTTTCTGAAAGCTCTCTCATCCTTAGTCATCATCTCATGTTCTTATTCATGTTCCATGAATGGTGGAGTTTTAGGATTTGTGACCTCCTTGAACCAATTTTAGGATTTGGTTCTTCACCCACTCCTTCTCCTCTTTTCAACTTTAACCTTGTAAGCATCTGAAAACACTTGCAAACACAATCAAACCTTCAAAACAACCATGTTCTAATACCAAAATGATATGAAATTAAAAACTTGAAGGTTTTCTTAAAAAATCTCAATCAAGTTTATGCCTTGTGGGAAATGGATCAAGTTGCAAAAGTACATAAACTTACTGTTTTTAAACTCAGTTTGCATAAATAAAATAGAGGAAAATGAACCATGAACAACAACACAAAACAACAATTTGATAACAAAGTTCAGCCCTCCTACGCTACGTCTCTATGTCTAGTTTCCGATGTTGGTCCTCTTCAATTGTATCCTCAAATCTGAAATTACATCCATTTACAATGCTCAGAGTGCAAAAATAGCGCTGCCAATGGATTCAGAATGCTCAAAAACCCCCATATAGTCTTTTCTTGAGCTCAAAAAGGTTAAAAAATGAGAAATATATGCCTCCTTTAACAAATTCAACTAATTGTTCTACAAATCTGCAATTCTAGCTATCTATTCTACAAATTCAGTCTTTACGCCAACCGTTGAGCAACAATTTTGCCTGGCAACAGTGGGATTCCTGCTGAAAATTGTGCAATTTGTTGCCTAGTTAAAGGCATCAATAACCCTGAAGCACCATATCATAGTTTTATTGATCACCATCTAGCTGGGATTGGGGCTAAACGACCACCCTTGACAACTCAGCCCTTTATGTCGGTCGGTATGTTGACCTAGAAACTGCTAGGACTGGGGGTGGGGCCAACTATGTACCCCCTCCTTCGGAGCCTAGGCCATGGTCTCATGGCCTTAATAGGACAAGGGCTCTAGGATAACCGCCCAGCCCCATCACTTCTGCCTTCGTATGGTCATGCGGTATCAATAAGACCGAGGGTTGGGGCCAAGTTCCTCGCCCCTCCCACCAATGTGCCAACAATTTCATTTTAAATAAAACCAAGCTCCCATATATGTTAAGAACTATTGGAGAGGTTTGTTGGTTAAGCCGTTGGTTTGTTCATATGAGGTTTCATGTTTGACTCTGGTGAGGTCAACCCTAATGCAAAAATCTCCACCTACGAAGGAGGCTGGACCTAAAAATGAAGACATTAGACCAATTCTTACCATCGGTGAAGCCCTCTATTTTAAAGATGAAACAGAATATGATGTTATTATAACATTTATCAGTAGTCCCAAATCTGTTTCTAATTCAACCCATCAGTTATTAGAATATTTTTGAGTTGCACCAAGAAACTATTGAACCAGAAACTGAAGTTGAGAACATTCTTGTTATTGCACCCCATAACAGTATTCATGTAGAAATCGATCCAGGGAAAACACAGAATGTTAATCCTGACCTTTCACCTTCCCATTTTAAACAGTCGTTGAAAGTCCTTTGGGATCAGAAGGAAGCTTTTGCCTGAGAATATACAGATATGAAAAGAATCCTTGTTTATCTATGTACCCATCACATATGCATAAAAGAATAATGTCGACCTGTTAGACAACCACGAAGAAGGATGATTCTTGACTTAAAGAACATTGTCAAAGAAGAACTATAGAAGCTACTAGATGTGGGGTTTATTTATCCAATCTCGAATAGTCAATGGGTATCCTCACTAGTCATTATTCCAAAGAAAAATGGCAAGTGGAGGATTTGTGTTGATTACAGGGAATTGAATAAGGAAACTCAAAATGGCCACATTCCCTTACCCTTTATTGACTAGGTCCTCGATAAATTAGTCAGGAAGAATTTCTCCTTTCTAGATGGATTTAGTGGATATAACCAAATCCAGATAGCTCCTGAGGATCAAGATAAAACTACTTTTACTTGCCCTCGAGCAACCTTCACATAAGGAGTCCTTCCATTTGGCCTCTGTAGTGTGCCTGCTGATGAGCCCCAAAAATGGGTAACTTATTGGGCTCATTTTTCTTATTATTCTCGATTAATCCACCATTCTTCATAGTTTTATGCATGATTTTGAATATATTTATGTTAATTGAATGAATGAGAATAGTCACTTGACCACAAAGTCTAATACGTGATTATTGCATATTTTTGGACATCTTTTGGACCAAGGTCAAGCACTTATGAGCAAGTTGATAGCCAAATACGAAGGAACAAGGCTGAGGATTTGTAGGAAGGGTGTCTCCTACACTAAATGACCCCTTCCTTGAGTTCTCCACCATCAGCTCGGAGTTCAACAGCCCACCAAAGATGATTTCAAGGGGCAGCCGAGCAGATTTTGTGAAGTGGTTGATTAACTGTAGTTTTGAGTAGCCAAGCTCCTAAAGTTAAGGAGGGTTGTTGGGAGTCCTCATGGTGCATTAGTAGGAAGGCTTCAAGCCTTGGTAGTTTAGCTATTGAACAGTTGTTTTTTTCACTTTAGTGCAGCTCTGCTTTCAACTCATTTTCAAGCTCTTGCTGTAAACAATTTTGTGACATGATTATTTTTTGAGTAATGGAGATAAATCTCACTTTGCACCAGCTCTAAGCTTTCCTAGGAGGCTGTAGCTCTTGGGGTTGGGCCCAACCCAAGTTCCAGTACCTCCTTTGTGTACTTTTATGTGTTTTCCTTGCATTCATAGAATTATTTCTGTTATTTAGGTTAAGATCTTGCTTTGTTGCTTAGGTTGTTTTTTATGATTGAAATAAATTTTCATGCTTCAGGTTGATTTGACAGTTTGGTAACAGAAAAGATCTTCAAAAATGCCATCAAGCAATCCTTGATCTCACCTCTCCCTCCTTGGGACCATGAGCTGAGACCAAGGCATACTTGCTGCCACAAAAACATTGTTTTTGCCTTTCCATGCAATTGCTAGTGTTAGATTTTTAGTTGGAAAAGTTGATACCAGTTGTACTTGCATTTTTAGATCTATTCTTGCTTAGTTTAGATAGTTATCTTGCATGATTTTCTATCTATAAAATTATGTTCATCATGTTTCTGGCTTTTAGGTCAGATTAGGTCAAAGTAGATAGATCTATGGTTTTCCTAGTCTTTCTTCAATCAGTTTTGAAAAATAGTGTGCAGAGCACCTGTAATACATCCCTTCCTATACTTCCTCCATCATACAACCTGCATCAACCCCTAATCCAAGATTCCTTCCCTTCATTTGCCACATTTTTCCAATTTTCCCTAATTTCTACATTCTTGTGCAGCATTGCTCCATCCATCCTTGAACAAATCCAACCACCTGCATCACTCCTTAGCTTCATTAACCAGGTCCTAGACCCCTTCACATCCTCGTCCATCCTCCATTTCCACTTTCCCACCATTTTTCCACCATCAACCCTCTAAAATCCTCTTTCAGCTCTTCCGGTAGAACATCTTGTAGAACCCCCGCAGACTTCCTGTAAAAGTTCATGTGAGCAATTTTTCGAGATCTGATCACTATGAAACTCTCTAGAAGGGTGATAGGGACCCCTTAGGCCCTCTTCTCACCTTCCCAACCTCTTGCAAGCATCCACTCAATTTCCTTTCGCCAATCAACCTCTACACAGTCAAAAACAGTTAAAGCACATGCATAATAATTCTGCCAACTTACTCAAAAATACAAAAAGATTCTTTTTCCAGATTTTACTTCTGAAGTAGTTTAGTCATATCCATTTTACCTTAACAATAGTCAATGGCATTCATTTCCACCACTTTCATCTCTTTTATTGCACCAGTAGGGTTAGTCGGTAAAATTAGGGTTTGTTAGGGTTTTCATTTCCTTTCAGCTTTCAACTTCTTTCTGAAAGTAGACTAGCCTTTTTTGAGTTAGCTTTCATCCATCACAGTTAAAAGCTTCTTCTAAGAGCTCATATAAGTGGGCTTAAGCTCCTAGCGGACTTGTGCTAGCTGATCAAGTGACAGTCTGCAACAAAAGCTAGTACTTGTGCATATAACACCGTCGCTTCCAAGTTTGTTACAAACAACTAGGTTGATAAAAGTAAAGAAGGGAGTCCCTGGAGTTGCAGCATCATTCCTACAATACTGGAGCTCACCATATTTTTGGCACCATTTCCAGGAAAGCGTCAGAGTATTTGTGATTGTTGCTTTTCTTCTATTTTCTACTGCAACCTTCTACTAAGTAGTTTATTTCAGCAAGAGTAGAGTAGTTGTTTCATTTCCATTCTGCAATTTCGTTTTTGCAAAAGTAGATTAGACATTTCCTACTTTCCTAGACTATCATTTCAATTCTACAAGCGTAGATTAGCATTTCCATTCCGCAATTTCAATTCTACAAGCGTAGATTAGCATTTCAATTCTGTAATTTCAATTCTGCAAGCATAGCTTAGCATTTTATTTCAGCAGCATACATTAGTCATTTCCTGCTTTCATTTCAAATCTGCAATTTTCATTCCAACAAAGTTTACTTTATTTAGTTACAATTTTTTGTTCAATCAATTTCAGTTTTGCAAGTACAAGCGGAGAAAAACAAAAAAATCAACCAAAAATATTTCATTTCATACCTTGTAGGAACAGAGACAATTCAGGAAAATTCTTACCCAACACCCCTACCACATCACTAAGTCACTCTTCTCTCTTCGTCGATGGCAGTGAACCTCCAGAGATATACAAATATCCTCTAACAGAAGAAGAGCAAGAAAACATTCCTCCTGAGACCATGGGTAAACACAGAAACGGTATAGGAGATGAGGAGAGAATAGAAGGTGCCTTTCCCATCCAAGAGACCAATGGGGACACAAAAATGAAAAACATAAGTCCCTCAGCCTTACCTCAGTTCCATGGATTGACCACTGAAGACCGTGATACCTTCTTATTTGAGTTTGTTATCCTTTGTTGAACCTATGACTATGCAAAAGACGAGCAAAAGTTGAAACTCTTTCCCTCTACTCTCAAGGATGTAGCACTATGTTGGTTCATGGGGTTACCTAGAAACAGTACCACAACTTGGTCTCAGATGCAGCAAGCCTTTAACAACAAATACTGGGATTATTGTAGGTCAAAGGAAATGAAGGGAGAAATCTTTCGGATGACCATGGGAAGTGATGAATCTTTAGAAGATTATGAAGAAACATTCCAACTCAGTTATGAAAGGGCCAAGTGCACACTTAACCACGAATATCTGAAGCTGGTTCTACTCCAAGGAATCCTTGAAGACCTTCTAGATACCCTCCATTTGCTGGCTAGAGGAGACATCTACCAGCTACCTTATGATGACATAAAGACTATGTTTAGAAACCATTCTAGGGCAGCCCGGAAAAGAGGTAGGGGGAGTCAACTTTCAGCCAGTGCCACCTTCTCCAAACATGAGTTTGCAAATCAGATGGAAGGCCTTAAAAGTGAAATGAGACAGACCATTGCGATGCAACTGGATACTTTCCAAATCCAATAGAAGAAAGAGGAAGCTAAGAGGGCTTTGGCCATCGTTTGTCCAAGATGTACAAGGAAGAATCCTCGGAATGAGTGTCCATTGCACTCAGTGGAGATATGTTTCGTTTATGAGGAAGACCACCCTACAAACCAGTGCCCAACCTTACCCGGACTTAAAGCTATGTACCAAGGGGCTGAAGGAGCCATTGAACCACTCTACTTCCTAAACCAAAGGAGGCCACATGGATCGAGACCTTACTAGCAGGGGATGCAAGGGACATCCTAGACTTCTTACAACCCCAACCAATCCACTCACATACTTTCTTGGGGTCCCCCTTCCCATCCTTCCTAGTCTGCACCCCCTCCTTGGTCATATCCATCTCAATACCATACTTGTCATGCGGAAAGAGTTATTTTTGCTGACAAAACTAACCTCCCTAGGAGTCTAAGACTCTCTAGTGACAAACAAGACAATTAAGAGCAATCCTTCTCTAAACATGCATTATCCTATGAGAAACCAAGTGTTTTTCGATCCTACCTGAATTCCAACGCTTGTTGTAGCAGTCTAGCCTCGTCGATCCAGATGAGCTCCTCCTTCACTTCGAAACCTGCATACACTAACAATCAAACGATTACATAACACCTGAATAT
>APFE030058596.1:0-18095 GCA_000404065.3 Pinus taeda
AGCTGGGCCTGTTTATAGTTGCAGAAATCAAAGATTCTAGAGCACTCAGGTTGGCACAACTAGACGTAGCAATTCTACAGGGATGGGTAAATGGTGCATGCCTGAAACCCTTACACATGCCAAAAGCCACAAGATCAAGTTAAGGGGGTCTCGGAAATGAGCCCGCAAGTAGGTAGTAATCAATAAAAATTAGCCAAGTCATTCCAATGTTCATTTGAAGTTTATGTCTTTTGTAGTCTTTTAGCAATAATAAGCAAAAGTGTCAATAAGGTTGCGATGAAAATGTCATGATACGGAAACCCATTTGTGGTTGGGGGGGAATAGGTAGACTTAATAGTCACATGTAGGCAGGCGCTTTTTCAGTCTTTAAGTCGCACGTAGGTAGCCACTTTTTTAGTCCTCAATAATTGCATGCTTTGTCCATCCTTTCTGCCCTATGGGTAGTCATTTCCATAATAAGTAACTAATAATGCAACTGTCAAGTGGAAGATGTAAAATCTCTTCCCATTAGGAACAAGTTTAGCTAATAAATACCCTCCATTATGGAAAAATTATTAGCCATGTGACCCACTTTGTCCTTCCCCAGTCTACATTAGAAATGTCAGGTCCAGGTCAGCCGACGATGACAAAGCACTGTTAGGATACATGGGGAAGTTGTCATAGTAATTAGTTTCCAAAGTCTAGTCAGGAAACATCGTGTCAAGTCCAACTACTTAATTTGCATGACAATGCATGAAGCTACAATATTTTCAAGTGTGGGTAGCAAAAAAGCTCTGACTCTGTTCTGAAGAACAATAATAGAAGAAGTGCAGAAGTTCAAAGCCTCCAGTGATGATTGTCTATCAGAGACGAAGAGCAATGGCAAAGGGAATTATTTCAGTCCCAGAGGATAAACTAGATGACATAATTGCCTTGCTGGAAAATACGACAAATCTACCTTGGTTGACAACGACCTTACCGATTATTTCCAGTTTCCAACACTGAAGAGGGAGGTCTATATAGAGGAAATTCAAAAGGAAGATGGGACAAGAACAATTAGAGTCAAAGAATATTTTCGAGGTTTACAGAGGTCTACACTGATCAATTTGAGAAATTTATCGTTCTTTAGCACTCAACTGGCTATAATGCAGTGTACAAAACTACTAGTCAGCAGAATGCATGGGGGATCCTTGTGGCTCGACAAGGAGTACCCAATGCACATAGATGATATCCATCGTCTCACAGGACCGTCAGCAAGAGGAAATGCGGTGAACATAACATTCCAGGTAGGAACAAAAAGAGCAAAGAAGCAGGTAGAAGATGATTATTATGCAAAATATGGAATGAAGCGCGGGGGAAGAGGAGCCAAGATTGACCTGATTAGAAAAAATGAGATAAGGTTCGCCTGCTACATCATAGCAGGCAAAACAATGATACACTTCGTAAGAAATGAGTGTACTCTAGATGCAATTTTGGTTGTGGAGCACTGCTGTAATGGAGAAGTGCTCAACTGATCCGCTTTCGTACTAAATGAGCTCTTCGAAACATGTGAAGATATCTACAAGTGGAATACCACTTTCTTGTTTGGATACATATTGATGACTCTGGAAATGTGGAAATGGAGGCCACCAAGGGGGAGAGAGATGATGCATATTACTAAAGGACAGTCGTTAGTGCTCCGGTATGAGCAATGGAGAGCTTCAAGAGACCCAAGTAGCAAAGAAATTAATGAGGTAGCTTTCATCGAATGGTATGAGCTGATGCTGGATACAATCAGGTCGATGGAGAGAATATCCAAACCACTTCTGGATGATTTCTCCAAGGAAATATGGTTTGGAGCCTCACATGGGAACAATTATCTTAGACCTCGACGTGTCCACCCTGACACCTTCAAGATGAGGTCGTAAAAATTTGTTTTAACTGAAGCAGCACTCCATAGCGAGATTGGTTCATGGTCGACAGTCGCATGTGATACTAAAGCCACAGTCGCAAGCAGGAGAAGAGGGAGAGAGCAGCAGAAAGACATCGGCTGAGGAAGATATACACCTAATGGTGCTACAAATGGAACAACAAATGTTTGTAATAAGGCAGAGGATCGCAAGCTTTGATGAACACTTAGGTGAGGCTAATCAACCCATGAATTTTCAAGGTTTTACTATGTTTACGCCTATAATTACAACTCCGTTGCTTGTGGAAATTCCTATTGGTGGCACTAGGACCCAATCCCACCCAACAGTCCTGAAACCCAGAAAGGAAAGAGTAGTTAGGAACCTGACAGCTAAGAAGCCCATAACTACCCCAACGAATCACATTTTCGACCTTACTGATGAGGTCAAACAATCAACATCTGCATCCCCGATTATTGAAGAAACCCCCCCAAATCCCTCTACCATTCCACATCAGTCATAGGAACCTTCTCCGCACATGACCTCCACCTCCGCAACCCTGTCGAAAACCATCCCCTCCGACACACAACTAACGACTGAAGACATGGAGGTTGATTTGACAAAGCATCCTAGGGGGGCCACCTCTGGCAATGGTGCCCAACCGGCCTCGCTAGTATGTTTACTTTTAGGGTCGGACCCACTCCAGGAGAAAGAACCATTCACAATCTTTCGCAGTTAGGGGGGAGTGAACCGTACAAGCCATTATTCCCTATAAGTTTCCTGGTGGTCCCTAACCCTAGTATCATTCCTTCCACTCCCCAATTTTCCCCACAATCACAACCAGTTCATTCTCCCACCTCCCATTCTGAGAAATCCATTATCAGTGGCCTACCAATTTAGCAAAATTTTCCAGAACCAAGCACAATGCAAACGGACACCCTGCAGCACTGGTCCTTGGCACAACTGTTTGCATTTATTCAGCAAGCTTCATAAAGAGCCAAAAGAATACACGATGACCTAGCCAGGGAACACGAGTAGCAAAAGCAATAGCTACAAGAAGTAACAAAGGAAAGAGATCATCTGCGACAGGAAAATACTGATTTGCAGGCACATGTCGATTAGGTAACAGAGAAGTTTCAGTCAATATGGTCGATAATCACAGAAGCTCCAAAGGACATTACAACCTACACACTGGCGAGTTGCTATGATCACATTCAAGCAACATGTTCAAATATGGTGTCAATAAACGCTGACATGAAGAAGAAGCTAGAAACAAGAAGATAAGTGTTGCCAGACCCGGTCGAAATATACGCTAAGACAATAGATGGAAATATCAACGAAGTGGCAGCCAAGAAGCAAGCACTCGTCGAGGCATTAGCAGATGGGTACACCCTAATGGATAGAGTTCAATACTGGCCGAGAAGCCTTGTGTTGAAGAACTAGTTAGTGTATCCTATGAGAGAGTAGCTACAAATACTGTTTGCCAGCAACAGAGAATGCATCAACTCCAACCAATTCCAAAATATTGACGAGCAAGTCGCCATTCAAACACAGGTTGATCAGATCGAAGAAGAATCAACGAAAACCAAAAAGCTAATAAGAGACATGCGTCCACCAGTCTGGCTACAGGTTCTGGCTCTGAAAGAAGTCAGCAACAACAATGAAGAATAGTGGGGTTGTTTGTAGAGTAAAAAGCCAACCGAACTAACGTCCAACACAGTCGAAGAATTCACTCAACGGGCTGATTCAATCATTGTCGCATGGGAAGCTTCCCTTCAAAAATATAATGAATTCAGGCAGCAAACAACCATCATTGTTATTGAGTTGGGGCCTTCGTTTGGAAAAGAAGGATAGCAAGCGGAAATGGGAGCAGAAATCACCCAGCAAATGGAAGAGGAGACAACGAGAGCATTAGCTCATCAATCGACAGAACCAACGGAACCACCAATAGTATCTATAGAGACACCAACAAGACCCATAGAGCTTGAAATGAATTGACTCGAGGACAAGTCAAAGAACTATGTTCAGGGTTGGTTGGGGCCTTCATTTTGATTTTGAAGGATGTTTAAAGATTTTTAAGATACAAAGAAGAGGAAACGGGTGGTCGAAGCAACAGTCAGGTTGCAGAAAAGATAGTTGGGGAGGAAAACTGGAACAAGCTGTTGCAGGATGGCCGCAACAAGGTGTCAACAGAAAGCAGGGGCAACCGAGCAGACAAGGCAGATGAGAGGCAACCAAGGAAAGAAACAGTCGAGCAAGAATTGGTAGTGCAAGTGGCAGAAGGAATACAAAAGGAGAAATCCGTAAGGAGAAAGGGGTTGGTTGTGGTTTGAAGGGTTGGTTGAAGTGTTCTAGTCACATATGAGCAGCGAGGAGGATGTGAGCTCTCAGAGCATCCGAACAAAATACTAGAGCAGTAGCTGAGAAGCGGACCAAGTCTGTTGCAGGCAGTCAGGTCATGTAATCGGGTATTTCATGTAGTTATTTGTGGATGAGGCCAATGTATCATGTAATGATATCCTGTTGAATTAAGATGAATGAAGAGCTAGACTGGTTTCTTGGTATGATGTGTGTATTTTCTTATGTTATATGGACCCACTAAAATTTTGATTGCATTGCAGGTCTATGCACATGGTAGATTCATTGTAATGATTGATGCAATGTTATCCTGAGTATATGCATAGAGCCACTTACAAATTGATGGTTAATATATCCCTGACCCTGTGATGAACCCTTCTTACTTCCGGTTGTGGCATGCCTCGGGTGAGACTCCTTATCCCTTGGGGTAAGGTGAAAATACCCGCATTGTCCTAGACTACAATGAACCATTGTTGGCCCTTTGCACCTGAACCCAATGTCTTTCCCTGATGTCACTTTTGTGCCAACGGTCTCACTATGGTGGGGGACTTGAAGAATATCATTAGACAAGTGATTTTGGACACAAGCCCCATGCATTTTAGGTAGCATCATTGTTTATTAGGTTTTGGTAAGTTTTTTTTCTCTTAATAGTAACTAATGAATCAGTAACTTTGAAGGACTAATCCAGGAAAGGCCCAGGATTAAATCATATTGGCTCCATTATTCACCTCAATTTCAAGGTTTACAAAGATTCTTGCCTTTTCAAGTTATAGTATTTCTTCTCAACATGAATATTCAACTTGTACATTTTTTTTTCCATGCGGGCTAGCATGTCTTCAGAGAATAGAACTTGGGTGGAGAGGGAATTAAACCTGCTAGCTACCACTCAAGCCATTGTGCTTTGATAGGATTTGACAAGATTTATCCCAGATTTTGGGCATGATATTTTTTCATTTTCTTTAAGAAAATAATTAAATTGTGGATCATTAAGGCTACACATTGAAATGAGAAAGCAATTTTATCAACAACAAGGCATATATCTAACTAATCCCATGAAGTCATTTGTCCTCTCACAAAAGTTTAAATCAAAGGAGCACTTGACTCCTTTCATAAAGTATGAGTTTCAATTTATAAGACTTGTGGTGAATTGATGACTCTCATGTTGCACACCATATTGCATCATGGCTACAACTATGAGACAATAAGCATATGCTCACATGGTCAAGGTGGGATCAAGAGCGTGGATCTAGATGTGGTTCTCTTGGGATTTTGGTTTCTTGGCTCATGGATTGGGTTGGAGAACATTGGATTGGCCCTTAGTTCAATGTTTTGAAGTCTCCTAGTTTGTGGGTTTGGTGGCATAGAGGAATTGTGGTCCTTGCCTCTACTATTTTTGGGTAAGCAACTATTCTTTTGTTCCTTTACTCTAAATTTTATTTATTTAGAGGCTTGCCTTGATCTTGATCCTGCTTGTTCAATAACATTTCTATAGGATTGGGAAACAAACACAAAAATCCAACTGCAATTTTTATGAGAGTATTGGTTTAGCCAAAAAGGCATATCAACAAATTGAAAGAAAATTCCAATCTCTATGCAACATTATTCATAAATTGTCTCCCCTCTATGATGAAGGGAACCTTAGTTTCTTTTCAAACCAAGGATGTTACATTGCATCAACTTTTATACTTGAAGGTGCAAGTGCAAGACAATGAGAAAAAAAACAACAAAGGAATTATACAACAACCCCATGTTCAATTAGCTTTGTATTTATTATAAGACAATAAGGCTCTTATATATATATATAGAATTTGCATAACCAAGTTCTTCCTTAAATTTTTTAATATAGTTTTTTTAAGTTAGACATAATCTACAATGATTCAAGCCCTATTTTAATTTCTCATGTAAATCCATTATGAATAGTTATGACAACATTTTTACTTAATATAAACATATATATATATATTTTTTAAAAAGTTTGGTTGCTATATTAGTTTCTGAAAAAGTTCCAGGAGTTCAGTCTCCTCTGGTACATGATATGCCAATGTTTGTCCTGATCAAGGGGTTTACAAAACGAAACTACCTCCTTGATCCTTGCTTTGCTACTTTTACTACTGCCTAGTACTGTGCTACTATATATTCTTATAAAAGAAAACAGCAAAAATATGCATTTACAATACATTTAATCTATCATTATATGTTGGATGTGTCTCGCTGTAGATTCCTCTGGTTGATCCTCTCTTGCTTCCTGCTTGACGCTAGAAGAGATGGTGGCAACTACATTTCTCTTATCCATCATATACTTGAGAATGGATATGGATTCCTCTGCGTGAGCGCAGCGATTGGAAAGCTGCCTAAAATGCTCTTGTAGGGATGATGCTCTGTGCATAAACAGCTGTATCTCCGCCTTATATTTCTCATTCATGAGACGGTCTTGTTCAAAGAGCTTTCGATTCTGCTCTTCAAGACGTCGATCATGTTCTTCCAATCTTGCTTTCAGGAGCTTTTGCTTATCATCTAAGACAGTCTGTTGAGTCCTTATTTCCTCAAGTTCTGCTTGCAGGTCTGCACAATGCAGGCAATCCTCGCTGCGCGCCATATTTGGGAGGGTGCGGTAGGTGAAAATGCTGAAGACAGAAGCGCGGTAGGTAGAAAATTTTTGAGCGTTTTGAAGTGGGCTGACAGAGTCAAAATGATTTTTGTAACGGGCGGGAGAGTGGTAATAGCCCGCGGATATCCTTTCGGCCCTGTTTGGGTAACGGGTGCTGAGTGAGAAGAACCAACGGAGGGAGATCGAGAAGAGGGAAGTGAAGAACCGAGTGTTGAGGGAGGAGAGGCAACAGAGAGAGTTTGAGGTGGAGGTAGAGAGGCTTGAGGGGAGGGGCTGCGATGGAAATAAAAACGGAAGAACAGGGAGGTGCTGCGATGGAGATAAAAAAGAAAGAACAGGGAGGTTGATTGAAGGGAAAGCAGCCTCTCTGGCTCGGTCTTGAAAAATCCTGATAGACACAGAAATGTTGATTAGTTTAAAACAATGCAGGAATGGAGGAAGCGATACCAGAGTGGAGTCTCGTCGATATGAGGGATGATTCTTTGGGTCGCTCTGAGTAGACTCGCTCTTTTCCAAAAGGGACTTCTTCACAGTGCCTTTGTCGCCAAGTGAGTGCTGGTGAGTATTGAAATGGGAGCAGAGAGACTGATTTGTAGGCTGAGGCGGGCTGAGATCAGGTTCCCGAGAAAAATTCTGGCTCACGAGAAGGGTACTGGTCTGAACCAAATCCTTCACAAGATCCTTCATCACTGATTCATTTATGTAAGTGCCGGCGTTGAGTTGATTGCTGCTGCTTATGCTCGAGTGATTACTGCTGCCTGGGGTCGAGTGAACCTGCTTTTGAGTGCTAAGATTGCAGTAGGGTGTCCTGCTCCTCAGGCGTCCTTTTCCTTCGCACACTTGATTGACGAAGCACTGCAGGACGTTGCAATTTTGATTTTTCTTCATGGTATGGGATGGAAGCTATCGATTGCATTGCACCTTAGCGCTCCTGTCGTTCTTCCACAAGCGTTGTTCGCTCTTTTATCTACCTGTCTATTTAGGATTCGAAGGACATGGTAAAATCGGATGTCGTCAAAATTTTTTAGGAGGAGCTTGATGCGGTCTACGTGCTGCTGTAGGTTGCAGTTGGGGGAGCTCTGTTTATGGTTCATTAGACGGATTATAATTGCAGAGTCCCCGAAAACTATGGCCCTTTTAATGCCCAGATTCTTTAGTTGAAGTAGTCCTTGGTATAAGGCTAGTGCCTCTGCATTGTTATTGGTTTTTTCTCCAAGACTCCATTCGTAACTGCAAATGTTGTCCCCTGCTTCGTTCACGATTACTCCTCCCGCTCTTGCTTGGCCTGGGTTCGATTTAGAAGCCCCGTCAAAATGTAGTGTTGTGAAATTGTTGCTCTGTATCCACCTCTTAAATTCTTGGGTTGAGAGCCTAATTTCCCAATCCTTTGTTTGAGTGTGCTAGAGTCTGTCGTTCTTTTGGTTCCCCTGATTTTGTCCTGGTCTTTCCAGGATGTAGCTAATGACAAATCTTTCCTCCACTGTGTAGTCCTCTGCTTGAATTTTCCCCTTGTGTTTTGCTGCTATTGCCTCCTAAGCCAAGATGTGTGCTTTGCTGCATGTAGTTCGAACATTGGGCTCTTTATTTTGGAAGATTTTTTTATTCCTTGATAACCAAATTCTCCATAATAGGGAATGAGGAATAGAGTCCCAAATTCTTTTCACAAGCCTACTCCTTTTTTCCTTCCATGGGCAGTTTTTTTTCCATTCATACAGTGTCTCAGCAATGTTTTGCTGAGGTTGCCAATCTATGTTGCCCAAGGAAGACATTTTAACCCAGCATCTTTTAGCGAAGGGGCAGTCTATGAATAAGTGGTACATTGTTTCCTCCGCTGAGCAGCAATTGGGGCATCTGGATGGGCCATTGATCCCTCTCTTACTTAGATTCTCCACTATGAGAACTTTGCCTTTTAATAACAGCCATGTGAAAAAATTTATTTTTGGAATGGCCTCTGATTTCCAGATTATTCTCCAGTGATTCCAGATGGGTATTTGATATGCGTTATTGCAGATATATTGATGCCCTAACTTGATGGTATAACTTGATCCTATAGGATCCCAACGGAGCCCATCAGCTGCATCTTTTTTGATTGGGGCTCTATTGTGAAGGTGAGCTCTGAGGGCAGTGAAACTCTCTTCCAAGGTTGCTGGGATATCCGGGAATTCCCAATCTGTCCAGGCATGAGAGGCTGGGTCCCAATTCGAAATTTGTCCAAGCTTATGGATGCCTTTGCTATTGAGATATTGGATGATCGGGAGAGCTTCTTCAATAGTGTTGAGTGGTTGAAGCCCCATAATCTTATCAGTAGCAAAGTTAATGCTGCTCCCTCCTCTAGGGATTTTTGAAGTGTTTTGCCTGAGGATTTGGATTGCTTTCTTGCATAGATGCCAAATTTTGGAGGAGTCCCTATTGGGGATGCCATCTTCGAGTAGCCTCTGTCTTGTACCATTGAGGTATTTGCTTTCTATGACTTGCTTCCACCATGTTGTTGGCCCAGTGATTAGCCTCCAAGCCATCTTAATCCCAAATGCTAAATTGAGTATTTTAGGAGCTCTTATTCCAAGGCCTCCTCTATCCTGAGATTGGATTACATTTTTCCAGCTGACCAGGTTAAATCTATTCTTTTCTTTTTTCCCCCCTTGCCACAAGAAATTTCGAAGTGCAACTTCCAGTTTATGGTGAAAAATAGCAGGGGCTTGATAAAGAGTGAATCTATAGAGGGGCAGGGAGGTTATACCTGATTTGAGCAGAATTAGTCTTCCCGCCGGATTGAGCCAATGTGTTCCCCATTGCTGAACTTTCCTTTTGACTTTATCTATTATTTCATTCCATGTCTCTGCTTTTAATGGTCCCAAGCTCACCGGCATCCCTAAATAGGAGAAGTGGTCCCATTTTGTTTTGTATGTGACTCCAAAGATATTGGCGATGTTATGGGCTGTTTGATTGGAGATGTTCCAGCCATATACGCAGCTTTTGTGAAAGTTAACAGCTCCCCCTGAATAGTCCATGTATTGGTAAAGGAGGGTTTTGAAGCGCCTTGCTATGGTGGTAGAGGCCCCTCCAATCAAAAGAGTGTCATCAGCAAATTGAGAATGGCTGATATTCTTTACTCCATTCCCAAATTTAATGCCTGTTATGAGGCCGACTCTTCGATTGTGGTCCAAGGCTTTACTGAAGGATTCTGCCATAAGAATAAAAAGGTAGGGAGATAGAGGGAAACCTTGCCTTAGTCCTCTGGAGGATTGGAAGGCTTCACATGGGCGACCATTAATCAGGGGTGATATCCATGGTCCTGATATACAAGTAGCTATGGTGTTGGTGAAAGAAGAGTTAAAGCCCATTTTTTTCAAAACAGCAAACAAGAAGGAGTGCCTTACCCGATCGAAAGCATTAGCCAAGTCGAGTTTGAGTACAAATCCTTTGTCTTGTCTTGAGGTACTAGAGTGGATGGCTTCTTGGACCAAGGTAATGGTACCATGAATTTGTCTATTGGACAAAAAGCCAACTTGATTTTCAGATATCAAAGATGGGAGGAGGGGCTGGAGCCTCATGGCTATGATTTTCGTGAAGATCTTGTATGAAGAGTTGCACAATGATATTGGCCGAAACTTGGAGAATGAGGTGGGTCGATTTTCTTTGGGAATGAGAGCAAGGAAGGTAGAATTGGTAAAGCCTCCCATCTTCCCTTTCCTTTGTATTCCTCTTAGCATTTTTGCAAGGTCCTTTTTTATCAGCTGCCAATAATCCCTGTAAAAGTTGATGGGGAATCCGTCTGGCCCAGGTGACTTGTCCGGCTGCAAGGTCCAGATTTCTTTTCTAATATCTTCCTCTTCAATGTCTCGATTTAGAGTTTCATTTATTTCCTGTGTTATGCCTTTGGGGAGATGTTGAAGCAACTCTGAATAATCTACTTCTTCTTGGGCTTCAGTAAGAAGGCTCCTAAAATGGGAGGAGGCTTCCCTCTTGATATCTTCTTGGTTATTGTAATGGTTGCCTTCACTATCATTGATAGCTCTAACGATGTTCCTTGTCTTTCTGGCTGTAGCTTGCTTATGGAAGTATGCTGTATTTTTATCTCCTTCTTTCAGCCATAGCTGTCGAGATTTGATCCTCCATTTTATCTCTTCTTCTCTACTGATGTGCATGAGCTGTCCCTGAATTTCCCATTCCTTGTTTTTGAGTTGTTGGGAGAGTCCTTGGTCTTCTATTTGGTTCTGGACTTCCTCCAAGTCTCGCTTTATTTTATTTTATTTTATTTTTTCAGGCTCCTGATAGCTGATTTTTGCCCATTCTTTGAGCGCTCTTCTTATGCTTCTGATTTTTGTTTCCCAGATATGACTGGGAGATCCTTCAACGTGCTGTTTCCAGGTAGCCTTTATAATTGCCCCAGCTGAATTGTTGTGTCTCCATAGCGGATTGTATTTGAAAGGAATTGGCCCCAGATGGTGATGGGATTCCATCGTGAGGAGAATGGGGTGGTGATCAGAAGCTGTGGAACTGAGAATATTGGTGTGTCCAGCAGCAAAGGAAGAGAGAAGGGAGATATTGACCAAAAATCTGTCCAAACGTTCCATAATGTTGCCTGCTCCCAACCTTCGATTGCTCCATGTGTATTTTCGGTTTTTTGGAATGATGTCCACCATTTCATGCTCTTGCATGATTTCCTCCAGCTGACTTCTGAAGGGATCGTGCATAAAATTGCCTCTTTTTTCATTCGCATGGAGGATTAAATTGAAATCTCCAGCTATTATGATGTTGGAAGTTTGTTCGCTGTCTATGCTTTCTTTTAATACTTTCCAGCACAGCTCCTTTTCTCTGTAATGGTTGGGTATGTAGACATTATATATGATGAGTTCACAGTTCTCTCCTTTGCTGTTCAGGTTGGTCCTTATCCAATTTTGATTGTAAATTGTTGAATCACAGTCCCAATGTTGGCTGTTCCACATGGTTACAATTCCTCCCGATGCTCCTCTGGAGCTGCTAATGACACCTGCGAAGCGCCTTTGGGTGTCTATGATCTTCTGCATTTCATGTTGGTTTTGCTTGGTCTCTTGTATCAACAGGATTTCAGGTCTTTCAGTATAAAGAAGGTCTCTTAGGGCAGTTATTTTGGAGGGTGCCCTAGGCCCCTGCTATTCCAGGAGAGGATTTTCATCATGGGGCGTTCGAGCGGGGAGGTGCTCGCCTCTCGAAGTCTTTCCCTGCTGTTTCCTTTTCCTGATGTCCTGTGATGAAGGATTCCATAGGAGTTTGGAATCCAAGGGCTATGTCCTTTTGGGTGCTTTCTTCTCGGTGTTGCTTAGCAGATTTCCTTCCTGGGCCAGGCTTCTTATGGAGATCGCTAGATGTACCAATTTCTTTTGAGGAACTTCTAGTGGTTCTGGGGGGGGGGAGCCTCTGAGGAAGGTTGAGAGAGGATCGAAGAAATCAGGGGAGGGTCTGGCAGGTCTAGAGGGGGCTGATCAGTCTGAGGGTCTTCTGATGCAAGGATCAGGAAGGGGTTGGAGGATGATGGAATAGCGGATCCTGGGATGGCCCCAATGGGTTAGATGAGGGAGAAGGGGGGCGCTGGGAAGAGGAGCCAGGCATGTCAGAAGATGAATCAGGTTTGGCTGGAGGAGTTGCTTTCTTTTTTTTGACAGTCTCCCATTGCCCTCCTTGATCTTCAGTTTCAAGATTAGTTACCTTAGTACACCTATTGGCAAAGTGCCCATATTCATGACATACCTTGCATTTGAAGGGGATCTGCTCGTAGTCCAGTTGTTGAATGTAGCTCCAATCATCCACCTTGAGCTTGATGGCTTCCGGCAGTCCTTTTCCTAGATCCACTTCCACGCATATCCTTGCACATGCCTGCATGTTGTCCTTAGGTTCACTTCTGACGATGTATTTCCCAACCGCATTCCCAATTGCTTTGACCGAGTCATCTCCCCAACAATGCAAGGGCAAATAAGGAAGACAGACCCATACTGGGACTGCGTTGGGAATGTCCAGTTCTGGATCAAAGTCAGGAGTCCACTTGTTAAGGTAAAGTCCTCGGGAATCCATGAAGTAGGGACCATTTCTGAATATGAGATCCTTATCTGCTTTGGATTCGAAGTGAAAGGTGTAGTAACCTTTGCCACAGAAACGTATTGAGATTTTCCCTGGGATTTTATCAGACCAGTTTTGCTCCACCCATCTTTGTACTGTTCTTGGCGAGGGCCATAAACCCGTGAATTGTCCTATGAGTCCTTTTTCAGCTAGAGATAATGCTGCCATACGAGGAAGGGTTGGAGGCAGTTGGACTTCCTGGAGAATATCTAGTTTCTTGACAAATTTTGAAGTTGCAGGTTTGGGTCGAGGAGGGGGAAGGGACTTGACCAGATCTGAGAAGGCTTTCTCAGAGTCCCCCTGGGAAGGGTCTGGTTGGGCCATGGCAGCAGCCAAGGCC
The DNA here is from genome assembly GCA_000404065.3 of Pinus taeda. NCBI lineage: Eukaryota > Viridiplantae > Streptophyta > Pinopsida > Pinales > Pinaceae > Pinus > Pinus taeda. Next base: position 13,265 of record APFE030058596.1, read on the forward strand.
CAAATCGGGCAGGCCTCAAGGCCGAAGCCGAGGATTGCCGACGCTGTCGCTGCTGCTCGCCTAGGTCACACGCTCCCGCTACTACGTCGTATTCCTATGGCATCCAATATAAACATATATATTAATAATTAGTAAAATAATAAAAAATTCAAAATTCAAAACTCATATTTCATTATGTACATTTTAAGAACATTTTCCTTTAAAAATAATATAATATATAATTTAACATTTTTAATTTATATAATTTTCTTTCCTTTTTTAAGATCATTTCCTAATAAAGAGAGTTATGAAGGATCACATAAATAAGTTTAGAAGGTTGGATCTTTAAGTGTGATTGGTGATAAATGGTTATTGAATGAATTGTGACCTGTAACAACCCTGCAATAGGTACTTAGTTAAATGTGACCCATTTAAAGTGCTCTTTTCAATTAGATTGTTATTGAGCATAATTGTAAGACCTATTGAAGGAAATATATAGAAGTAGCATGAAGGAACTTGACTACTCTTACAAAGGCAAGTTTTTTTTTAAGTTTATTGTCCGAAGACCAAACCTATGATACATGATAGAGTCCTTATTGTAGTAGTAGATTAGCATAACCATTAATGTGCATACCTCCGCACATACTGTGTAATGCCTCTAAGCTTACGCTCATGTATTGACATATTTAAGATATAAATTTATCATCAATAATTCACCCAACACTTTCATCCTAATCTTGAATGATCCGCCAATTTTTTTAATGTAGCTTTTCCCACAATGACAGATTACCTTGTAGATTCCTTTGTGTTGATTTTGATCTACGTCATCCTTGGCAAACTTCATCTTCTTGTTGATGGTCTTCATAGGCCTTAATACAATAAATGAGTTCTTCTTTTTTACGAGCTTTGCAATCACTCCCTAGATGTTAAATAACTATTGAGGTGAGTTTGATTTACATCTAAACATTGCATGGGAGAATTATTAGAGGACAAACTGCAAAAGGAGTTTAATATTATCATTGACATCTCAATCTTGAGAACTCTTGTAGGAATTAGAGAGTTGTATAAAACTCTTGTTGTGAACAACATTTGTAATTGGCCACTACAACTCAACAATAAACACATATTTACATTCCCATCTCCTTAAGGCTAAGCTAAGGGTTCGTTGAAGACCATTGCAAAGATCAAACTGATCATTCCATTAGTTAATGGCACATATACTTCCCAATTGTAAATTCATTGGACATTTGGAGTGTGTGTGTGTGTGTGAAACTCCTTGTATTAAAGTCTAACTTTGAAGCATGAGTACATACACATGGTGATTATAAGTGAAGGTTCATTGAGGTAATTTTTTTTAATCCAAACATCGTATAGCAAGTTGGTACAATTGATTGAAATGACCCTTCCTTTGTGAACCAAAAGATAGTAAATCTTGGTTTCTGGTGTATTAGTTAATGGAGGAGTTGGGATTGATCTCCAATATATGGTTTCCTTTCACAATACATGGTGTATGTGAGGTAATTGGGCTAGAAACAAAGAATTATAAATAAAATCATCTCTTCATGCCCCCTAGAGAATATTGTTGCAAAATATATACATTCTGAATTACATTGACAATAGAAGCCTTGTAGCCATTCTGAAGACCGATACCTTCATATAAGTCTAGGAACATAGAACAAAAATTTAGTTTCACATAGTATTTGTGTTGATGAAGTGAGTGGGCTATAAGTCCCTCATTTACAAATCAATTTCGAGAACAATACAATGTGGATTGATCTAGTGACTTGATCTTACTAACCATGTACTGTAAAACCCTTTAATACATTGGTTGCAACAATGATACAAGGCAAAACTAAATAATATGATACAATGATTTGGACATGCCTGCCATGCAAAATTATCTTGTGCTTTAATTTCAACAACCATATAATGTAATTAAATAATTTATTCATTAATTTCACAATGAAAAACAATGCACTCCAATAGTTATGATGACAATACACTCAAAACTAAATGGTTACATCAATTATAAAATGACACACTTCAATATTAATGTAAAGATACTACCAAAAACAAAATATATATATTACAATTAAAATAATAAAAAATACTTTAAACATTATTAGATTGCATGGTTGGAGAGTAACTCATAATGTACAATTTTCTAATCTATGTTTCAAATCTATAACAAGATTCATCATCATAACTAATTTGTTGAGAATAATAAGAAAATAAATACAAAATGATAAGAAAAACAAAACTTCATGTGAGCTAAAAAAAAATAAAACCTAAAAAAATCTAATAACAACAAATAAAATGCAACTAGATTAATATACTCTTATAATTAATAACAATTAAGACAAAGAAATAAATTAACCTATACTATCTAAACTAAAGAATAAATATAAATAATCAAAGAAATATAAACAATACTAATAATATAATATAAATATACAAATATTATTATAAATATTTTTAGATTTTAGGGTGGTTTGTCTTAGTACTCTATTTATGGCTTTATGTCTATTTTTTTGTTTAATATGTCCATTGCTTTACGGTAGGGTTTGACTTGGCTAGTCTAATTTATTTTCATGGTTTATTTGCAATTAATTATTATTAGGTAGTATATTAATTTGGCGGCATTTCTTTCTTTCTTTTAGATTCCTTTGAGCTTTTAGAATTTTTGGTTGAGTTGAAGTTTTGTTTTCCTTTTTATCATTTTTTACTTATTTCTTCACTATGGCAGCTTATTCTCGACAAATTGTTAATAATAATAAATTTGTTATAAATTCCAAACATAAACTAACAGAATGTAAGTTTATTTTCGACAAATTGTTCATAACAATGAAATTTGCTATAGATTCCAAACATAGATTAGAAAAATTTACTACACTATGGATTACTATGCAATCTAACCATAACTATAACCACAAAAATTTACAAACAATTATTTATAAACATTGTCTACTAAAAAATAAAAAACAAAAACATATATTATTAAGTGCAATTATATTATATTCATTTTAACTTCTAATTACATGTTATTATAATGAGTTTGAATTCAATTCAACAAAAAAAACATTATAACCTAGGAAAAATGAAAAACATAAACATATATTATATCCAATTATATTATATTCAATTTAAGTTGTCTAATTACATGTCATTATAAGTGATGTATTATAACTTCAAAAAAATATATAAAATCCATAGTTATTATTATTATATTTTTAAATTATTATATAATATAATATATATATATATATATTTATATAATATATACACCCTAAAATCAATTCTGCTTGTAAGAAAACTTTGTCTGTCTATGACTCAAAACCTAGAGGAATGTGGAAGGAGTGAAAACTCACCTCTTTAGTGACCTAAGCGGTGGGTTTTCTTGACATTAAAGCGAGATAATCCAAGTGAGGTGGGTTTTCCTTGAATAATTGGTGACGAGTTAGCCTACCATTGTGGATAAGTTGCAATATTTGAACATTGAGTTATGAAATAAGTTTTTCCATATATATATATTATATATATATACTATATATATATATATATATATCCATCTGAATTCTGGATCTACCAAGAGCCCAAAGGGATCAATTTTTTTGAGATGAAAATTTCTTTAGAGTGAAAAGAGATTTAATCCCTCTAGATGCTTGATAGATCTAGAGTTAAGAAGGATCTATCGTGGTTTAAGGAAAACCACATCACCTATGCTTGATAGATGTAGAGTTAAGAAAGATCTAGAGTGGTTTAAGGAAAACCACATCACCTAGAATGACCCTTTAGTGAGATGTAATGGGGCATGCTTTCACTCTCACTAAATAACCTATTTATTTACATCTAAATAAAGCTAAATCTTTGCCAAAACAAAAAAACTTTAGGTTGATACTCAAAACTATATATAAAATTTTAACTAACAAACCTGATATAAAATACTCCTATAATATTTTAATATTATTAATTTAAATTATTGATAAAAAATATAATATTGGAAATTTATATTAATAAGATAAAGCTACTAACCAACAAAAATATATAATATACATTAAAGACATAAAATTATTGATTGCATACTCATAATGTAAATCTTCGAAATCTATAACAAGATTCCATCATCAACACTATCTTGTTCGAGATTAGATGAAACAGTAAAAAAATTGATAAAGTAAACCATAAATCCAAGAAAATTCTAACTTAAAAAATCTTATAAATAAATAAATAAATCAACTAAATTAATATACTACTTGATAATTAATAACAAGTAAGAACAACAAAATAAAATATATAAACCAAACCCTAAAAATAATACCATAGAAAAACAATATAATATAATATAAACCTATAATATAATATAATACTATATTATATAAACATATAATACTATAGAATATAATATGCACATATAATACTATATTATAGGTTTATATTATTATAAATATGTTACGATAGTTTGTCTTAGTTTGTCTCAGTACTCTACTTCTTTTAGCTTTTAGAATTCTCTGGTTGACGATGAAGTTTTGTTTGCCTATGTCATTTTGTACAATTTATTCTTATAACGAAACTTGTTATAAATTCCAAACAGGGATTAGCAAAATTACTAATTACTATCCAGCGATGCAATCTAACAATAATCCTAATCACAAAAATTTACAAACAACTATCTATAAACATTATCTATAAAAAAAGTAAAAACACAAACAAAGAATCCTAATCACAAAAATTTACAAACAACTATTTATAACCACTATCTACTAAAAAATAAAAAACACAAACATATAATATAAGTGAAATTATATTATATTCAATTTAACTTAGGTCTAATTGCATGTTATTATAATGAGTA